>CM032328.1:62142242-62327976 GCA_019022515.1 Quercus aquifolioides | reverse complement strand
ACTTCCCATTCTTTCATGGCTTGCTCCTCTTAGGGGCTAGACTTTATTTGATGGTAGGCTTTACCTTCTTTTAGCCTACTCTTTTACTGTTATTATTTCCTGCCATATCATTTTGTCATTCTTGTTGTAATGTTATTTGACCTAATCCTGCTAAGCCTCTTTGGGTCTGCCATTTATTCTTCTCCCAATGGCTCAGTATGGCCATTAGTTCTTTTATTACATTACTTGCGGGCTCCAATGTCCCATTTGCTTCCTCTTGGGCATCCTTGGTCCATTTGCTTTTCCTGGGCTTCCTTGACCCTTTTCCCAACTCTGCATTCTTGGGCTTCTTCATCACATACTACCCATGGGTTTGCTATTTCTCTCCTTCCGGGCTCCTTTAAGCCCGTTTGCTTCCTCAAGGCCCATTTGTTTATTTCATAGTCCTTTGATGCATTATTTTTGCTGCTTGGATTTAATGGTTTTTCTATCCTCTTACCAACTCTTTTCTGCCCATGTTACTAGGCTTCTTCTTTCTATTCGGATTCCCAAAATGATCATCAACAACTATATTTGTACTTTGTGTTATTATTGCTCAATTAACTAACCCACTAAAAACCAATTTTTCTGGTTCTAATTCGTGGTTTCATAGGTCAAATCTCCAGTTACTACTTTTTGAGTTTCCATTAATATTGAGATTTATTAGCATAATCGAACCAAATTGTTGATCAATTCCAAGTCGAACTAATTGAATTGGGCAGTCTTGTCCGATTTTTAAAATCTTGGTTATTCTTGTTAAAAAAGAAAACATGACTCAACTTTTAATCCCACCTTAAAAGATATGTGTGTCGCCACTTTTTTTTGGCTCAAAGTTGGCCTACGTACTTCGCGAAACATGCTCATGGATAAATGATGGCACAACCATAAATAACGTGGTTAGAGTAACAATATACTCTTCAAAAGCTTGAGTTAACGGCAAAGTCTAAGAATAAATGGCCATCATAGTTAATTAGATTTTTATATTTTATTTTATGTTTTATTCGATTATTCCAATTTCAATGATATTTTAGTAATTTTTTAATTATTATCTATGAGTCGTAGTTGTAGGGTTTTGTTAAAAATAAAAATAAAAATAATAAGTATGTCTAAATGAATTTATTAGGGTTTTTTGTGTGATATTGTTTTAATTCAATTGGGGTTATGTTTATTAATCAAAGAAATAGTTTTAGTTATATTAGGAAAAGTTAAGATATATATATATATATATATATATATATATATATATAAAAGATAGAAATTCTAATCTAGCATAATCTAAGTGTATATGTCTGTGAAACTCTTTCCTAGATACTTGAATCCCGACCCTTATCCTTCGCACCCCACAAGTACTTATACTTGTGGAACGAGAAAAAGTAAAGATTAAAGGTCTATATAACTGTTTTATTGTACTCACATAAGAACGATTTTATCAATATAATATATATATAGATTTTGGTTTCAACTGACGAGAAGTTCATGGTTATATAAGATTCTAAATATTTAGGGGCAACTATTATAAAAATGTAAAAGGAAAGCTGTTTGTACATTTTGCACTAGAGAATCTAGCTATAAAAAGGTTTTGTAGTAGATTGCTGTAACTATTTTTATGGAGTGATTTTTCTATTGAAAAGGGTCTTCTTTGTTACAAAATATGTGTGCTTTTAGTACATTATCATTTTTGCTTTAGATTTGTGTGCTTATTAAGTATTAAGAAAAGAAAAAGAAAAAAAGCCCAAAGTCTAGCTCTTATATTATCCAAGTTGTTGGGTCTTGTTAAATCCACCCAAATAAATAGCCCAATAATATGAAGACCCTTATAGATAGCCCAAAGTTTCATTTCATCACTAGCGTCTCTGATCATCAGTAGGTGGAGAAATGGAGATGGAGCAAACGGAGAAAGAGGCGATAAGAGCGGCTTCGGCTGAGGTTTCTCGTGAATTCAAAACCCTTATCAATGCTGAGGATTTGGACTCCCTCAAGCAATCGCAGCACCTTATGTACATCTCTCTCTCTCTCTCTCTTGGTTAGACAATATGCTGTTTTTCTATTACAACAAAAACAAAGACTTTGTCCCAATTCATTAATTTTTTAAGTTTACAAAACCTTGTACACATTTATTAATCTTTTTGAATATTTTCAATCTTCGTTAATGCTTCTCTCCAATTCATGCTGTACGCATTCCTGGATTTGAACTTGTTCTAAGTTCATATTTTCTTAATTTATTATTGGTTAAGTTACAAATGAAATCAAGGACTCACCCACCAGGAAGTTCCACTTGTTCCAGAGCTGATAGGCTATTACAATTGTTTTTTTTTTTTTTTCTTCTTTACTAGTGGTAAAATGTGCAGTGCATGGGTCAAAGTTGAATAAGATGGTGTGTATAAATATAGGAAAGAATTGTAGGATGAGAATATATTCTGTTTGTTTACATCATAATTTTGTTCTGATTGTGATCAAGTCTAGCAAATTCTGTTCGAAACTTAAGAGAGAAATGACTCAAATGAGAGGTGAAAAATTCCAAATTTTACTAAGTGCCCATAACTTCATGATAAAACTAAAATGGTATTACCTGAGTGAGTGACGAGTATTAATTTAAAAGGTTTGTATAAAATCTGGAGGAAAAATTGCTTCTGGGAAAGAGATATATATTTACTTGGATGAACAGACGCTTAAACCTCTAGAAAATAGAGGAAGAAATGTGGGAAACTTGATGATTTAGCCACGTTTCTTTTTTTTTGCGTAACATCTGAATCATCTGTAGATTGTCAGCTAGGCACATACTGGAACTTGAGGCATGGTCTAAGTATGATGTGTCACAGAGTGAGAAAACTGAGGTCCAAGATAGACTTCAAAGTATATTATTTTTTGATGATATGTGTAAAAAATGGCAGAGGGGCTCTTAGTTAAGGTAACAGCATGTTGGCACATAGTTGGGATTTAGGCATAGTTGAGATAAGTATCAGAGTATGAGGTATGACAGAGGCTATGGTAAAATAATAGATTCGTAGTGTGTTTATACTTTGTTGTTGAGATGAGTATCAATAGAGTTGTGTTTTTGTACATAGATTTGTTTTTATGTAATTCTTTAGACTTCTTTCTGTCATTTGTACATGAATATGTCTTTTTGCAATAACAATTATACTTACCTAATACCTATAAAAAAAAAAGGTATGATGTAGTTACAATGTCCCCTAAATTACAAAACTAATCAATGTCCTCCCTAAACTATTGTTAATAACCACTTTGCCTCATGCTGTTATGATTTCTGTCAAATTTAATGGAAAATTCAAATTTCTATTAGACACATTATTTGGAAAAAATTTGACTTTTCTGTTAGATTTGACAGTAATTCTACTGGCAGGAGGTAAAGTGCCTATTACTAAGTGTTAAGGGAGGACATTGCTCAGTTTTGAAGTTTAGGGAACATTGCAACTGTACCATAGTTTCAGGGGAAGCGCCCATAGTTATTGATATAGTTAATAATTTTGTCACCTACTATGCCACTGAGCTCTAATTCAGATGACACCTTCTCCCCTTGGTAAAAGCAAGGAGGTGGGTGAGGTTGTGAGTTAAAGACTCTCCAGGTGCATGTATAATCACCAATAATATAAAACATTATGTCGCCTTTTACACATCTGGTTTACAATTTATCTGGAGATTGTTCAATTAAATTTTTTAGATGTATAATACATTTATAGAGTTCATGGTTTCTTCCCTCACAGTAGGGAAGTCTTTAGCTTGGAATGCTTTCTGAATATTGTTCATGTTCTGGAATTTTTTTTATAACTCCCAATTGATTAGTGTTAAAAATTTAAGTTGAATCCTTACGGAACACCAAGCTGATCCTTGTACATCTAATTGTAAATTTTCCAAACCGTGTCTGTGTGTGCATCTGCACATACTTTAGAACAAAATTCTAAGATTTCTTTTGCATAGCTATTATTAACTAAGCAAGAACCTGGTCAGCTTTCAATCTCCAATTTTTTTATTAAAAATTCTGAAAATATCCTTATTCTTTAATGTTATGTAATGCAATCAGTTATTTTTTAGTGTCACTGTTACAAAAGTATTCTAGATATAAATGACATATGACATATAAGGACATTGTCACTTTAGCCACTCTTACCCATTTACCCACCCCCACTTTCCTACTTCTTTCCCTCTCTCATCTTCATGTTCTTGCTCTTTTGTCTCCTTAATGTAGGCAGTGAGAAGTTGGTTTCATTTTAATTTAGTTTTGTATAATTTAAAGTGTCAGGGGTATTTAGTTAATTTTCTGATTTCTGTATGGTTGGAGTTTTGGTCAATTGGGTCTTATTTCAGGTTTTATTATGTTATTGGGTTTTTAGAGGGTTTTAATAGTCATTTAGTTTGGCTTGACAAGGCAAAGCCTAATAAGTCCTATTAGGTTTAAGCATTATATGCCTATATATACGGATGAAATGGTTTCACTTAAGTTGTTTTGAAAAATGTCAGAAGCAAAGCTTAGTTTGAGGTTTGTGTGTTGCAACCTTAATCCGACTTGTGATGCTGAAGAAATTATATGTGTGATGCTTTAGGCCATATGTGATGCCGAAGAAATTCTACAGTGATATGCAATCTAGGTGTGATACCTAGAAACCTATTTCTCGCTCATCTCCCTAGCACCTTGTCTGTTTAGTGTTGTTCCCTTCTTTTAGCATAATATTTCCAAATCAACAATTACCTTTTTATGCTCACAGCAACAGAATCAAATTCTATAAGAACATATTATTGATATGGGCAGTAATGTGTAAAAATATGGAAGAAAAACTAAGAATACTATAATAGACTTAGAATACTGTAACGTTTCTCATATAACCGAAAGCCAAAAGTAACTGCTCTTTTCTTTTTCTTTTTTTGATAAGTTCAAAATTAACTACTTTTTGAGGCAAATTCATCTTCTTTAACTATCTACACTAGGGGTGTTCTGGGTCGGTTGTTATGATGGTTTTGAGTGCTGGAGGTCTTCTAAATAAGCTGTACCAAGCTCAAGTTCCATTGGTGCAGTGCATTGGTTTGTGAATTTCAGAGCAACCAAAGACGCTAAGAAGACCAAGATCGGCAGAGATTGGCAAAGATCTAGAATGGGATGGCAGATATTGATGGAGATGGAGATTTCCAATAGGTCAGTGATCTGCAATGTCTGGTGTCTGAGTGGTTACAATGAAGAGGGGCAAAAACTGTGCAGAAGCAGTAGAGAAAAAAAAGAGGACATAGAGAGGAGAGAGTAGAGAAAATCGGTTTACAAAGACCAAAGGGAAGAAGAAGAAAAGAGGAAAATGGAGAAGACAAGGGAGAAGAAAAAAAAAGATCAATGTCAAAGAAAAGGGAATTAATAAAATGAAAATTTAATAGATGCCCTAAGGATATTGGTTTAAGAAATATTTTTAGAAACTTTTTATGGAAAAGAAAAAAGCAACTGAATTTTGTGATAGTTTTTTTTTTATTTTTTTTTATTTTTTATTTATTTATTTATTTATTTCCTATAAAACTGGTATTAAAAGTTTCTTGAACTGGTCCATTAATAAATTACCTAAGTTACACGTTAAGGGGACCTTTAATAAAAATAGAGAATGAAAAGGAAAGTGAAGAATGAAGAATGAGTTGGAAACTAGAATAGAAAATAATGAAATGATAGATGTGTGACAGTCAGGGAGGCAAGAGATTAGAAGGCTTAAGTGTTTGGGATGTAAAAATAGAAGAATTTATTAGGTGTGAACATATTTGTAGGATTTTTTTCTTATCCCTCTTAAAATATTTCCATGTATACTAATATAATTTAGAAATTAAATTATAATTTGATTGGTTGGTTTGGTTTTAAGTGGTGTATTAGACCTTTACTGAATCGATATCATAGGTACTTTTTTTCCCTGAATAAGCATCAAAGTGAACCATGATAACTGAGGAAACAGGCTGAAATCAATTGGTTTGCTCAGTTTGCTTGGTGTCTTGAACACCCATATCTACTGCATGTGTGCATTCATGCTTGAAATTAAAATAGAGTGCTTTCAGGCACACTTGGAGTCAATAATCAAAAACCAAATTCAATACCACGAAAACAAGGTGTGGCTTTTTGATAATTTAAGAGAACTTTAAGAGTTCCACTCATATATCCATTCTTCTCTTGGAAAGGACCTGTATTTGTTCAAAACCTATAAAGATTTATGTGCGTTAGTATGAAACTATTTTTATATTTCAGGTGTCAGGTTGCAAGTTTTTATTGGGCATAATTTTTTTTTTTTTTTTTTTTTTTTTTTTGAGAAGTTGGGCATATAATTTTCTTCATAATCCAAATTTGTGTGAAAGAAGATGCTATGAGTTCAGTTAGCATATTTTCTGTTGAATCATTAAGTCTTGTGCAACTAAAGCAAATCAAACTAACAAATTTCGACTAAGTATCAAAATCTTAAAAATACAAGAATTTTTTTTTTTTTTTTTTAATTTCAAATTCTTAATAGCTTACTTGGTTGAAAATTTTGTTACTTCCAAAATAAATATAAATAAGACCCAACAACATGAAAGTCACCGTTTAGTCATTGAAGGCCCGTGAATATGCCATGCAATATATGGAACCCAATGGCACACAGACCACACCCACCAAGGCCCAAACAGAAGACACTCAATTAAACCTCCACCACCACTACACCATAAGTTGCACAAAAAGCCCAACCAAACCCACCAAGGCCTCTGTACAGAACACAATGAAGGGAAGAAGATTGGACTCTTGTGTTTGTGGGTATCAACTCAATCTTCCAAACCGATTGGACTTTTGTGAACGGCGGATTTGATTGGAGCAAAAGTGCTTGATTTTTAATTTTCTATGGGTCTGAGTTTAACCGCAAGTACGGAGCAAATTGATATTTCATTCCAACTTGCAAGATTTTAGGTAACAGCCCTTAGTTCTTTTAGAAATTAAAAAAAAAAAATAATAATTATTAGCAGAAGGTTTGTTGAAGGTAAGAGGAGAGGGAGGATGGGGTGGGGTTATTGGAGGGTATCATTAGGAATTCAGCACTAAATTAGATTAATTAATGCGGGTCTTGAAGGGTTCTTGAAAAGGATTTGATGTTTTAAGGGTTTAGGTAATAAAAATATTGGATCTTGAATATATTTGATGGTTATTTTGGAATTACAACGGAGAATAGAATGAGAAATAAAGAAAGATAAATATTAGACAATCTCACATAGGTTTTCCAAAGCAAGTTAGGTTTTGATCCAGTATCCAGTAGTACTGGACTCGTTGAGATGATAACATATACCTACTTTTGAACACGTGTCACCATCTGATCGAGTTCAGTGCACTAGATGCACTAGACCTAAACCAAGTCCTTCTTAAGCAATCACGTTTAGGTAAGAGAAGGCAATCACCCTCAAAGTTTAAAATAAGCTATTGGAATTTTATTAAAACCAATCTCACTCTGAATGTTAGTGACCACAAAAAGCCTTTACATAGGCAATTGCTAAATCCTTTCCTAGAAGGTCCCAAGAAAGTTTTCCATCATCCAAAACATCCCCAGTTGATGCTTGAACCAGCTTTCCCTTGCCTCTTATGAGGCTTCAAAGGGGGCTGCCAGTGGTGTTCCCCATTAGCAATGTTTGTCCTTCTCTTTAGTGGAGCTAAAGGTTTGAGGAACACTGCTCTTGAGACTTGAGTGCCTTAACTTTACAAGGTGATCCATTAGAGAACTCCTCTATCTCTTTAGTGGCATTTTCTTGAAAATTTCTACATAAAGAATTTAACTTGCAAGAAAATTTTTGGAAATAAGATTAGGCTGTATAAGAAGCATAAAAATTTGTAAGCTTTGTTGCTATCATATATTGTGTCAATAAGGCAGATTTATAGCTTACAAATATAACCTCAATATGTTATAGCTTATTTTGGATATAAGATTAGGTTGTATAAGAAGCATAAAAATTCATAAGATTTGTTACTGTCAAATTTTGAGTCCCTAATAAGGCAGATTGAGGTTATAGCTTTTAAATATAACTTCAATATATTATAGCTTATTTTATTTTGTTTTATTTCTACTTGATCATAAATTTGTGACATAAATTTGTGACATAAATTTGTTCTTGTTCCTTCCTTTCGTCCTCCTCCCTCTTTCATCTTCCTTATTTAACTTAATGCATTGACCATGGATATAGTTGGGAGTCTTGGGACTGTCATTGGGGTTGTTAATTCATCATGGGCAACCCTTGCCACACAGTTCTCCTATTTGTGAAATGTTCAGCAACACCAAGAGACACTTCATGTCAATATGGAAGAACTTAATGGTCGAGCAAATGACATTAAAATGGAGATGAATATGGGATTAACATACTTGAGTAAGAAGCTAAAAGGTGAGGTAGAGTTGTGGCTCAAACTTGTGGAAAAGGTAAACAATGAAGTGGATAGCTTAGAAAACGAAATCAGCACTCCAAGAAGGTGCATGAATGGTTTTTTTTTTTTTTTTTTCTTTTCTAATTTCTATTCATGTTATAAAATTAGGAAACATCTTTAACAAAAGATTAAAGAGGTGAGAGAGCTTCAAGGAAAGGGAGTGTTTCCAAATGGTTTATTTATTGATTTGTTTCCAGATATAGGAACGTTTATGCCAGCAACATAGTTAATCAGTAAAACAATACAAAGGGATGTTTTGCATGACATTTGGGAGTGTCTAATGGATATCAACATCAATAAGATAGGTGTCCATGGTATGGGTGGAGTTGGAAAGACGAGCATCAAGATGCATATAAATAATCTACTCAATGAAGCTTAAATATTAGATAATGTTTTTTGGGTGATCGCATCAAAAACTTTTGAGTTGGAGATATTGCAAATTGAAATAGGGAAAGCAATAAACCTGGATCTACACTGGGAGTTCTCATTCAGCAATAATTTAATAAGGAGATAAACCATATTATTTGAGCAACTGCTAAGAATGAAAAATTTATTCTAATCATTGATGATTTATGGAGTAAGTTTACCGTAAAAGAGGTGGGGATCCCACAGCCAAATAAAGAGAATGGTTATAAGTCAATACTCATTACTTGACTCATGGAAGTCTGTCGAGGCATGGAGACACGAAGGGAAATCAAGTTGGGCATGCTTTCTAAGGAGGAAGCCTAGAATTTGTTCATTGATAAAGCAGGAGTAGATGACTTTGTTTCTCCTGAAATAGAATCCCCTACGAAGCTGATTGTTAAAGAATGTGGTGGTTTGCCACTAGCAATCATCATTGTGGGACGAGCCATGAGGAAAACCAATGAAGCAAGTGTTTGGAAGAATGCACTGGAAGAATTGAAAAGCTCAAGAGCTGAAGTTGAAGGCATGGAGGAAGATGTTTTTGCACGTCTGAAATTTAGTTATTGTTGGGGATATTACACAAAGTAATAATGGAAGAACAAGGCTAACACAAATGACAAAAAAAAAAAAAGATAACTTGGAGACACAATATCTTTTTCCTTAAACAATATTTGCCCCCCACACTATTGTTGCTAAAACGTTATCGCAAATTTGTCTCCAAGATACAACCAAGATGTTGAATTCTATAGATAGCAATTCTGAAGAATGACCATAGGATTTCTTGTGTTTCTCTCTAACTTACTATTTTTTCAAGTGAACATAAGTCTCTATTTATACCCGTAGGGTTATATTTCATCAAAATGCACGTATGGAGACTAAAAATGTTTCATAAAACCATTTACAAGGCTTGAAACTTTTTCAACCTTTTTGAATAGTCACCAGAAAATTCTGCAAAAAATTGTGTTTCACGATTTTTGATCAGTCGAAAATTACTTTTGATCAATTTTCGACCGATCGAGTGCTCTTTTTGATCAATCGACCAAGAATCAAACGGCGATCGAAACATCTAGAAACTCTCCAGGATTATTTTCTTACCATTTTCGATCAATCAAGCCAAAGTTTCGACCAATCAAAAATGCTAATTTTCGAATTGTCACTTAGAAAATTTCAGAACTTGAATTTTCACTTTATGAAACCATATTCTCCAATCTCAAACATCATTATTACAACCTATCCTTATATATACCTATATATACAACAGTTATAACCACTTAAAAAATGATAGGGTTCGGGCTTTTTTTTGTATTTTTCATTATATCCTGAGAATTATAAAATTGATGTTGAGGAGTTGATCAAGTACTGGATGGCAGAAGGTTTCATAGATGAAGTGTGGGATAGGGAGCATGAGAACAACAAAGGCCATGCATTGCTTAAGGATCTTAAAGATGCTTGCTTGCTGGAGGTTATTGGAACAGGGAATGTAAGAGTGATTGATTTGGTGAGGCATTTAGCAATAAGAATCACAAAGGAGAGTCATTGGTTCACGGTTAAAGTTGGTGTTGGATTGAAAACATTGCCAAGGACGCGGATGGAAAATATAGAGGGTCTCTCTAATGGAAAACAACATTAAAATTCTTCCAGATCATCACAGTAGCACAAATTTATCTACTCTACTCCTGGAATAGAACCCCCTAATGGAAAAAATCTCTGATTTATTCTTTCTGAACATGCAAAACCGAAGTATATGTTTTATTCAATACATATTCTGTCTAATTCTTCAATAAAGCCACTTCCAAATTCCCTTTCCAGTTTACAGAATTTGCATGTTATGCCTTTGTGAGATTGAAGAATTACCTTCACTAGCAATGCTAAAAAAGCTAAGGGTAATGGATCTTTCATATACCTTGATCAAAGAGTTGCCTAGTGGTATCAAAGGCTTGGTAAATCTCAAGCGTCTTGATCTTTCTTATACAAAAGAGCTTAACATGTTTCCTACTGGGGTCATCCCAAACTTGTGTTGCCTAGAAAATCTATCGATGTTTGGAAGCAAATGGAGATGATCATGAATTCACAAGGAAACGAGGGAGGAGTAGATTTTGTAGAAATCAAAAACTCCTCACAACTAACTAATCTTGGTCTTTCCTTTGAGGATTCATACACACTACGCCAAAATAATTCTATTACACTAAGGGCACGTTTGGTAGACTGTAATAGATACTGTAATGTAATAGATATTCCTATGGCATAATTATTCAGTTGTTTGGTTATGTTTTTATTACAATGAATAATTATTTTTTATGAATAATTATTCTTTAAAATGATGAATAACTATTCCTTATCAAAAGTACTGAATATCTATTCCTTCATCTTATGTAATAACTTTTTAAAAATATTTCCTAAAAAGCCATTAGTTGCCACATCTTCAAAAGGAAAGAAAATAAATTTTCCTTGTTGTTAATTATTAGTTCTATTTTGAACACCCTAAAATAAGTGTATTTTATGAAATTTGACTTTAAAATGATTTAATTACACATTCTTTTTATACTCTACTAAATTGTGGATGCATATTCAGGATTCTATTCCTTAATGGTTGCCAAACTAATGAATAGTAATACTTATTACAGTCCAACTTAATGTATTCCTTGTAATACTTATTCCTATTCCTATGTAATAATCATTATAGTGTACCAAACATGCCCTAAATGTTAATATAAGACATAATATTGCATCTATAAGTTAAAAATACTTACAATAATAACTTTAAAGTGGTAAATTATTGCATTTACAATAATTAGTTGCAATAACTTATAATTATCGGTATTACATTAGGAAAATTTGTTGCAATAACTTAAAATACAAATTTTAAATAAAGATATTATTACAATAACTTGATAGCAGTTATTTTTGCAATCTATTACAACAAAAACAAAAACTTCAAAGTGATATTTTATTGTTATAAAGACATCATTGTAATAATTTGATATTAATTATTTTACAATCTATTGCAATAACAAATATGAAACAAATATATCATTGCAATAACTTGATATCTATTATTTTATTATTTATTACAATGACAAAAATAAAACAATTATTTATTACAACGAATATATCATTACAATAAATTTTTTATTGCAACAACATATATATCATTGCCTCAAAGTTTTCATTAAAATATCTAGTGATTATTGCAATGAATTTTTTTGTTGCACAAACTTATTACCTCAAAATTTATTGCAACAACTCGCATCAACTATTGCAATGACTTTAATGTTATTGCAATAATTTTTTGTTGTTGTAATAAATATTTTTTCTTGATAGTGATAAATTTGAGTGAGGATGAGGAAAACTAAAAACAGAAAATGGGAGTTTCCAAAACTTCAAACTCAGTTTTAAGTGGCATATTGGTAAATAGAGTGACTTCGTGGGAACTATTGACAATGTATTGTCGCATCAAATTGAAGAATGTTGATATTACCATTGCTCTTCACTTCAGCTCTTCCCCAAATATTTTCATAGAGCAAAGTTTCCCACTTCCCTCTTTCCCTCTTCAGCTCTTCCTCAAAATTTTCACATCACAATTCCTCTTCTCCATTTCCAACGGTGTCTGTACAAAAAGTCTAAAGTACTGAATGAGGATGAGATGAACATTCCATGATCAAAGATAAAATACCAAGGATTGTTAGACTCTTCACCGGCAACAGCGAGCTCTGTCACTGTCGGAATCTTCACTGTTAGCTGTCCTTATTTTCATGATCTTCTCCTAGGTGCAAACTCTGCTCTCTCTCCCTCTCGATTTTCCATGTCCATTCTCAGATTTGTTCATTTTAATTCATGTTTTATGGATTTTTAATAGTATTCTACTTTGGATGTTAAAATGGGTGGTTCCCCGTAGAATTTTTTTTTTTTTTTTTTAATGACGCTTTAGGTTTTTGCTAGTAATCACTTGCTCCATGTTAAAATTGAAGGAAAATAAACTCAAATCTCAAAACTTATAGTGATCATACATTGCTAATTGCAAAGCCAGCTGAGATGAAATTGACTCTCTCTCTCTCTCTCTCTCTCTCTCTCTCTCTCTCTCTGTATTTAGGAGCTATATTTGATTATGAGGTAATGGGTTAAGCAAGTGATCTTAGAGACAGACACACACACACACATATATATAAGTGGATATAATATTAAAGAGTCGGTTTGGTTGCTTGTTTCTATTTAGATTTTTGTGTTTTGAAATATGTGTGGCTTTTTGTGAAGTGGGTTTGCTCTGATTCTCTCAAAGGATCTATAACTTGGGGTGTTACTCTGTGTTTTTGCTTTTTGAAAACTTTTACTACTATTTTTGAGTTAAGGACAAGTATTTATGGCTGGGAGTAATGCAGTTAACCTTAATCAGTCCATAGTAATTAGCTGAATTCATGTTTTGATTATCACTTTGATTGCATCTATGTTATTATAGTCACTGTTTTGATGATCATGTATCTAAAAATGAGAAGCTTTTCTATTGGGTCTGTTTGAATATCGGATTTTGGGACTTTGATTTTTGGTCTTGGGAAGTTGAATGTTGTTTTTGCTAAGTTGAGGTTGGCTTTAGAGCTATTTTGTGTGGGTCTTTGACATAAGAAATGGTATTTGTTCTTGAAAGTCTGATTGTTCTGGACTGGGCGTGCTGCACTGGGAGAAAATGTCTTGCGAGAGGTAAGAGAAATCCCCATGCAGATACCAACCATAAGCAAACAATGTGGTGTCAGTGGGTGGGCTCCACCATTTTGGCAAAAAGTAGGCTTAAATTTTGAGTTATGTGATTGGGTTATGTTGCCAAACAAGAATTTTGGAGTTTTTGAGAGAAAGTAGAAACTGAGTTATGAGTTATGGGTTTTTAGTTTGAGTTATGAGTTATGAGTTATGAAAACTGAGTCATAGCCAAACCAAACGAGCCCTTAATTGCTTTCCAAATCTACTTCGGTCAACTCCTCATTTGAAAATTATTTGTTGCACAACAAATCAGTAACAAATGGCGCACTTGATCCGTCCCATAGGGTTGGGCCACAAATGGTCAACCCAAAGCCCATAATTCCTCCATCAACCCCCCCCCCCCCCAAACATACCCAATCCACAGGTCCTACTACATATGGACCTCATATACCCACTACCCAGCCCACAATCTTCTAAAAACTCATGGACCAAACTACCACGTTCAAATTCTGCATACCCAAATAACCCAATCTTGATAAAGACTTTTACACGCAGAAGCCCGAGTGAAAGCATGATGTTCATTTTTCATTAACATGTTGAAAATTTTGTGAAGTCAATTATATGGGCTCTACCATTGTTAATCAATAATGTTACACAGAATAGTATATAAGTTTTTCTTTATTAGAGGACCTACATTAAAAAAGTATTTTGCTAATTCCTTTAAAAATAATTCAAAACTAAACCAGTTCTTGAAAATATATTAGACAACAAAAAAAAGAACACTCTTAATTGACTGCTCAAAGTACTCCAAAACAAAGTACAATATTTGACTTAAATAGATTATGACCTCAATTGTGAAATTACCATAAGACTGACTTAGTTGTCAGAGTGTTCTCATATCCATAAGGGTTTTCGATGGATTGAGATTAGGTGCAATATCTAAGGTATTGCACCTAACACAATTACTATAAGTGGTTGAGACTGATAGTTGCAAAAAGTAACTTTCAATCTCAACTATTGATTAAAAAAAGTTAAGAAAAAAGTTAAAAGTAAAAGTTTAAAAAGTGAAATGTGAAAAAATTTTGTGTGTGAGAGAGGAGGGTGGCAGCAACAGGCTTTAATTCAATCCCTTGATTCCCTTCAACATCAACCTGCCCATCATATTAGGTTAGGCATCAGAAAACGCTCACATTGAATATAGCTGTATGTTTTAGGGGCTGTTTGATAACGTCATTCTATTAACGTTGTTTGTATTTTTTTTGAAATACGTGTGGGTGAAAAAGTGTGTGAAAATGCATGTAATGTTGTTTAAAAATTAAAAACATGTTATTAAACCACTCTACCAAACGGGGCCTTAATAATATTACATAGAGATGACGTAATGTAAAACACACATGTATACAAAAGTGTTGTCATGTGGAAGGGAAAGAATAAGGAAGTTTCTTCCTAGAAGTGACTCTTCGAAATCTCCCTAGAACATGTAAATTAGTTTACATGTTCTTTGCAAAGGAGAAAATAGAAAATCCATGGATTCTTCCATCTTGTGTGAAAAGGGAAATCTCTCTTCTTCTTCTTCTTCTTGTTATATCACATCAATGTAAATTTAGAAATTAAATTATAATTTGATTGGTTGGTTTGGTTGGTTTGGTTTGAAGTGGTGTATTAGACCTTTACTGAATCGATATCATAGGTACTTTTTTTCCCTGAATAAGCATCAAAGTGAACCATGATAACTGAGGAAACAGGCTGAAATCAATTGATTTGCTCAGTTTTCTTGGTGTCTTGAACACCCATATCTACTGCATGTGTGCATTCATGCTTGAAATTAAAATAGAGTGCTTTCAGGCACACTTGGAGTCAATAATCAAAAACCAAATTCATACCATGAAAACAAGGTGTGGCTTTTTGATAATTTAAGAGAACTTTAAGAGTTCCACTCATATATCCATTCTTCTCTTGGAAAGGACCTGTATTTGTTCAAAACCTATAAAGATTTGTGTGCGTTTGTATGAAACTATTTTTATATTTCAGGTGTCAGGTTGCAAGTTTTTATTGGGCATAAATTTTTTTTTTTTTTGTGGAGAAGTTGGACATATAATTTTCTTTATAATCCAAATTTGTGTGAATGAAGATGCTATGAGTTCAGTTAGCATATTTTCTGTTGAATCATTAAGTCTTGTGCAACTAAAGCAAATCAAACTAACAAATTTTGACTAAGTATCAAAATCTTAAAAATACAAGAATTTTTTTTTTTTAATTTCAAATTCTTAATAGCTTACTTGGTTGAAAATTTTGTTACTTCCAAAATAAATATAAATAAGACCCAACAACATGAAAGTCACCGTTTAGTCATTGAAGGCCTGTGAATATGCCATGCAATATATGGAACCCAATGGCACACAGACCACACCTACCAAGGCCCAAACAGAAGACACTCAATTAAACCTCCACCACCACTACACCATAAGTTGCACAAAAAGCCCAACCAAACCCACCAAGGCCTCTGTACAGAACACAATGAAGGGAAGAAGATTGGACTCTTGTGTTTGTGGGTATCAACTCAATCTTCCAAACCGATTGGACTTTTGTGAACGGCGGATTTGATTGGAGCAAAAGTGCTTGATTTTTAATTTTCTATGGGTCTGAGTTTAACGGCAAGTACGGAGCAGATTGATATTTCATTCCAACTTGCAAGATTTTAGGTAACAGCCCTTAGTTCTTTTAGAAATTAAAATATATATATATATATATATATATATATATATATATATATATATTATTAGCAGAAGGTTTGTTGAAGGTAAGAGGAGAGGGAGGATGGGGTGGGGTTATTGGAGGGTATCATTAGGAATTCAGCACTAAATTAGATTAATTAATGCGGGTCTTGAAGGGTTCTTGAAAAGGATTTGATGTTTTAAGGGTTTAGGTAATAAAATATTGGATCTTGAATATATTTGATGGTTATTTTGGAATTACAACGGAGAATAGAATGAGAAATAAAGAAAGATAAATATTAGACAATCTCACATAGGTTTTCCAAAGCAAATCAGGTTTTAATCCAGTATTCAGTAGTACTGGACTCGTTAAGATGATAACATATGCCTACTTTTGAACACGTGTCACCATCTGACCGAGTTCAGTGCACTAGATGCACTAGATCCAGTATCCAGTAGTATTGGACTCGTTGAGATGATAACATATGCCTACTTTTGAACACGTGTCACCATCTGACCGAGTTCAGTGCACTAAATGCACTAGACCTAAACCCAATAACGTGTGTGAGTTTGTTAGAGCACGTGTGAGGCAGTTATCACTCTCTCCCTCTAGCTCTCTCTTACTCTGTACGTATATATAGATTGGTACATCCATTGTATCTGTATCCAGATAGTTTTCAGTGTATAATACTTGAAGCATTTTTTTTCAGTCTTTTTTTTCTCTCTCTCTCTCTCTCTATTTCTTTCTTCTCAAAGCTTCTGCTATAGAATTTGTGGTTTTTAGAGAAGTTTTCAAAAATGTTCACGTTCGAGAAGGGGTGGAAGATTACCCCCAACAAATGTTTGTGAATTGAAGTGTTCAAAGAAGACGAGACCGATGAAGGTCGCTTACCCGCGTGTTGAAGCTTAGGCAAATTCTTAACAGAATTTTGAAAATTGGAACTCTGAAGAATACGTTTCCATGATCTCAGTGAAGGTTCTTTTTGGCCGGCCAATCCTCAGTATAAATGGACATACTATCCATATTTGAATTATCCTCATTATCCATATCTGTCAACGCTTTCCCCTCAATACGCTTAGAGCTATCTAGCTTTGTTATGGCTAAGTCCCTCCTCTTTGAAAAATCTGCAACTGGGATCAGATTATGCTTATTCGAAATAACCACCAAAGGATCATTGAGAGAAAGAGAATCTGGGATATCTATATATGTGGAGATGTTCTGGTGCTTTGGGAGTTAAATTTGGAGTATTTTGAATTTTGACGGAAGGGAAGGGATACAGGTGTTTTGAATTTAGCAGGAAAGGTTGCAGGCTCAATGGTAGGGCTTTCTTTTGATTTGTTGGATTTGGAATTATCTCGCTCAGTGGAATTTTGGGTGGGGCCTAAACCCAATTGGGTCTTATTTCAGGTTTTATTATGTTATTGGGTTTTTAGAGGGTTTTAATAGTCGTTTAGTTTGGGTTGACAAGGCAAAGCCTAATAAGTCCTATTAGGTTTAAGCATTATATGCCTATATATACGGATGAAATGGTTTCACTTAAGTTGTTTTGAAAAATGTCAGAAGCAAAGCTTAGTTTGAGGTTTGTGTGTTATCACCTTAATCCGACTTGTGATGCTGAAGAAATTATATGTGTGATGCTTTAGGCCATATGTGATGCTGAAGAAATTCTACAGTGATTCTGATGCAATCTAGGTGTGATACCTAGAAACCTATTTCTCGCTCATCTCCCTAGCATCTTGTCTGTTTAGTGTTGTTCCCTTCTTTTAGCATAATATTTCCAAATCAATGATTACCTTTTTATGCTCACAGCAACAGAATCAAATTCTATAAGAACATTTTATTGATATGGGCAGTAATGTGTAGAAATATGGAAGAAAAACTAAGAATACTCTAATAGACTTAGAATACTGTAACGTTTCTCATATAACTGAAAGGCAAAAGTAACTGCTCTTCTCTTTTACTTTTTTTGATAAGTTCAAAATTAACTACTCTTTGAGGCAAATTCATCATCTTTAACTATCTACACTAGGGGTGTTTTGGGTCGGTTGTTATGATGGTTTTGAGTGCTGGAGGTCTTCTAAATAAGCTGTACCAAGCTCAAGTTCCATTGGTGCAGTGCATTGGTTTGTGAATTTCAGAGCAACCAAAGACGCTAAGAAGACCAAGATCGGCAAAGATCTAGAATGGGATGGCAGATATTGATGGAGATGGAGATTTCCAATAGGTTAGTGATCTGCAATGTCTGGTGTCTGAGTGTGAGTGGTTACAATGAAGAGGGGCAAAAACTGTGCGGAAGCAGTAGAGAAAAAAAAGAGGATGTAGAGAGGAGAGAGTAGAGAAAATCGGTTTACAAAGACAAAGGGAAGAAGAAAAGAGGAAAATGGAGAAGACAAGGGAGAAGAAAAAAAAAAGATGAATGTCAAAGAAAAGGGAATTAATAAAATGAAAATTTAACGGATGCCCTAAGGTATTGGTTTAGGAAATATTTTTAGAAACTTTTTATGGAAAAGAAAAAAGCAATTGACTTTTGTGATGGCTTTTTTTATTTCCTATAAAACTGGTATTCAAAGTTCCTTAAGTGGTCCATGCCTTAGGCACTTATTAATAGGACCCTTAAAAAAAATTAGAGAATGAAAAGTAAAGAATGAATAGGAAACTAGAACAGAAAATAATGAAATGATAGATGTGTGGCAGTCTGGGAGGCAAGAGATTAGGAGGCTTGAGTGTTTGGGATGTAAAAATAGAAGAATTTATTAGGTGTGAACATATTTGTAAGATTTTTTATCCCACTTAAAATATTTCCATGCATACTAATATAATTAGAAATTAAATTATAATTTGATTGGTTGATTTGGTTTTAAGTGGTGTGTTAGACTTTGACTGAATTGATATAATAGGTGCCTTTTTTCCTGAATAAGCATCAAAGTGAACCATGATAACTGAGGAAACAGGCTGAAATCAATCAGTTTTCTCAGTTTTCTTGGTGTCTTGAACACCCATATCTACTACATATGTGCATTCATGCTTGAAATTGGAATTGAATGGCTTTCAGGCACACATGGAGTCAATAATCAAAAAACTAAATTCAATACCATGAAAACAAGGTGGGGCTTTTTGATAATTTAAGAGAACTTTAAGATTTCCATTCATATATTCATTCTTCTCTTGGAAAGACCTATATTTGTTCAAAACCTATGAAGATTTGTGTGTATTGGTATGAAACTATTTTTATTTTTTTTGATAAGTAAGAAGATAATATTATTAATAAGAGAAAAGCAAGAAAAATACAAGGAGTTCACGGTAGTGAACGAAGGAAAAAGGAACATAAAGACAGAAGCAGCCCCTAATCTATTCTAATAGAAGATAGAAAATCTATAAGGGTAGAACAATCCGAGAACCCCAACAACGAGACCAATCAAAGAGGGTCCGTTGGCAAAGCTCTAACAACTGAACCACTGTTTTCCCCTCATCCTTAAAAGACCGCCGATTCCATTCGAACCAAATGGTCCACAATAAACAGCCTGGAACCAAATTTCAAATATCAGAATTATGCTTTCCAAGCCAATTATACCAATCCATATCTCCCCCCTTTACCTTTTTTCACACCACCACAATTTTTTTGGCCGACCTTTGGCCAAGGACCACCACCACCCCCCTTGATACCTGTACCCATAGATTCCCATCACTCAAACTTACAACCTAAGCCCACCGGTACTCCTACACAGCCACCTAACGTTTCACATCCCTCAACCTTACAACCCATTGTTACTCCCACATTGCCACCTAAACCTCAACAGCCCAAGCCTAAACCACAGCCAGGGGGGGTTAGAGAGGATTTCAGTTGTCTTTCGTATTGATTCAAAGGTTTTTTCTTTAGCTTTTGATGGTGGTAGGATAGATTCCTATGCTATTCATGAACGACGGGGTAATTTCCATGGTTCCATTAGGGTGGGTCGTTTGGGATTGGATTGGATTATTGCTTGTTTGGCAGATCTAGATCAGTGGAACTTTCGAAAACAACCTTTTTTCAAACGTTTATGTGAGAATTCTAAACTTTTGGAGTTTGCCAGTAGATTTAACAAGGGCGGCTTATTTGTGGAAATCTCTGAATACCACAATGGTGCAAGAAGGGGTTGCCTACGAGTTCCAGGGGGCCAAGATAGGTGGTTGGACTTTGTTTGGAAGTAGATTACGTGACTATTTTTTGGGGAAGACGAATGCTGGACCGGTGGAAAAGGTGGTGGCGGAGGCGGAGAGTTTGAAAAAGCAGTTGACATGCAAAATCCCCAAGTTTGGAAAAAATTAAATGGTCACGAAAATAAAGGGAGTAATTTACATTTTGTGAAGCATCTTCCAAATATAACTGGTCAACGTAATCAGTTTGAGTCTTTGGGGGGATTTGATGTTTCCAAAAAGGCAATATCTACTAGTGTGTCAACAGCTGGTAGGCTTGTCTGTGTAAGTCATTTAAAATGGACCTAGGCCCACTTTTGTTTAAAAATATCTCTTGACTTAATGGGTGAGGGTAAGCGGACTGTTTCTTGGGGGAATCAGCCCATTGTAAGCAGACTTGCTCAAGCCCACCAACCCAATCGTGAGAATGGGTCGGGCCAACCTTCTTTGGACATCTCAAGACATATACGTATAGGTGATGGGTCCGATGACCTGCAAATTTCTAAGTGGGTGACTGGGGAAGGATCGGGAACACACGAGGACGAGGAAGGGGAGATTCCAAGCTCCAACGAGGGACTGGGTGGCTCCCCTGTTGCCGATATGGATTCCGATGAGGGACCGACTCACAAGGAAGAGTCCAGGGAGTTCCAGAGCTCCGGCGAGAGACTGAGCGGCCCTTTTGTGACTGCTACGAAGCCCGACAATCGTGTTTCAAGTTCAGAGGATCACGGCACTGTTGTGGAGGTAGCTTGAGTGTCGATAGAGAACCGACACACTCTCCTGTTGTCGCTGATCATATCGTGGACCATGGGGCTGGGTTTTTGGTCGCCGATACAGTTAACGGAGCTTGTTCAACAACCGTTGAAAATTCTGGTCAGGTTCAGAGCCAAGTGAGGGTGGGTTCGGACTTGTATTTTCCTATTTTTGGGGTGGGTCGTGGTTTGGTTGACTCTGAGGTTCCTAGACTGATTTGGGATGCTACTTTTCCTTCAGGTAAGGGTGAGGAGGCTGTTAACCCTGAGATCATTACACCTTTGGCTCTGTGGGACCCAAATGGTTTTTTTGATCTCGTCTCTATGGAAGATGGTTCGGATGGGGTTTCAGTGGAAGAGGTTATGGAGCCTTCAGAATGGGTGAGTAGGATGATTAGAGATTTTAGTACTTATGTGGGTTTCCCAATTGATTGCTGTGAGAGACAGTGTATTGATTTTTTTCAAAAGCTTGAGAGGGTTTGGGAGCAGCAAGCAACTGCTGTTACTACTTGTCGGGTAAGCAATTCAAACCAAAAGGGGATGAGGGAGTTAAGAAATTTGTTTTCATCTATTAATTACAATGGGCATTCTGGTAGAAGTTCTAGAGGCAGTTTGAAATCCTCTAGTTTGGGTTCGTCTGTTGGTAAATGAATTTAAAAATGCTGTCATGGAATGTGAGGGGTTTGAATAATCCTCATAAGAGAGATGTTGTGAAGAATCTTTTACGGGAATGGAAGTGTGATATTGTATGTGTTCAAGAATCTAAACTAGACAGCACCAGCTCCAGCATGGTTAAAAGTCTATGGGGTAGCCCTTTTGTAGACTGGGGGGCCTTAGACGCCATACATACAGCTGGGGGTGTCATTCTGATGTGGGATAGAAGGGTTTTTGAGAGAGTAGATTCAGTGGTTGGAAGTTTTTCAATTTCTGTTGTGTTGAAGGGTGTGGTAGATGGCTTTGAATGGATTTGTTCAGGGGTGTATGGATCGACTGATGGAAGTCTTAGGGATGCTATGTGGGTAGAATTAGACTTAGTGAGATCACGGTGGGCTGGGGCTTGGTGCTTGTTGGGAGATTTCAATGTTATCCGTTATCCGGTTGAGAGACTTGGCTGTAAATCTTTTAGTCCAGCTATGTTTAATTTCTTGGATTTCATTGTTAAACATTGGCTGATTGATTTGCCTTTGGTAGGAGGTGAATATACTTGGTTTCAAGACTCTGATAGTCCTTCTATGTCTAGACTTGATAGAGTTTTAATGACAGCAGATTGGGAAGAGCATCTCTTAGATGTGACTCAAAGAACTCTCCCTAGGGTGGTGTCGGATCATTGTCCTTTGCTAGTGGAGGCAGGTGGTTTGTCAAGGGGTAAGAGCCCTTTTAGATTTGAAAATATGTGGTTAAAGGTGGAGGGTTTTGTGGATAAGGTTCGTCATTGGTGGAATGGTTATCATTTCGTGGGACCTCCAAGTTACATTCTAGCTTGTAAATTGAAAGCCCTTAAAAGGGATTTGAAGCACTGGAACAAGCATGTTTTTGGAGATGTAGCTTTTAGGAAAAAGAGTCTTTTGACCGAGCTCTTAGACATTGACATGAGAGAAGAGATGCAGGTGTTGACTCCAAAGGATAGGGCTAGAAGGTTGGTGGTTAAATTTGATATAGATTTTCTAGCTTCCTTGGAAGAGATTTCTTGGAGGCAGAAGTCCAAGGCTCTTTTTATCATAGAAGGTGATAACAACACAAGATTCTTTCATAGAATTGCCAATTCCCACAGGCGAACCAATCAGATTAGGGGTGTGGAGGTGGATGGCGCTCTCTTTGAGGAGGAGTCAGATGTTACGGATCAGGTGGTGGATTTTTACAGGAGATTATATCAGGAACCAGAAACTTGGAGACCTACTATTGATGGGTTAGAGTTTGCTTGTCTAGACGAAACTGAGAGGTCTATGTTGGAGAGAGAGTTTGAGAAGGAGGAGATTATTGAGGCTCTTAAGGAGGCGGAAGGCGATAAGGCCCTTGGACCAGATGGGTTTACTATGGCATTCTTTCAGAAATGCTGGAGTGTTTTAGAAGGGGATATTTTGGCTTTTTTCAAAGATTTTCACAGTCAGTGTGTTTTTGAGAAATCTCTTAATGCCACGTTTCTATGTTTGATCCCCAAGAAGACTAATGCAGTTAATATCAAAGACTTTCGCCCATTAGTCTTGTGGGCAGCCTTTATAAACTGTTGGCTAAGGCGTTGGCTCATAGGCTTCGAGGAGTTTTGGATAAATTGATATCCGACTCTCAAAATTCTTTTGTGGGAGGGAGACAAATCCTGGATTCGGTTCTTATTGCTAATGAATGCTTAGACAGCAGGTTGAAGAGTGGTATTCCTGGTGTTATAATAAAGCTGGACATTGAGAAGGCTTATGATCATGTGAACTGGAATGCACTATTTTACCTTATGGAAAGGATGGGCTTTGGGGCAAGGTGGAGTAGGTGGATTAAGGCGTGCATCTCTACAGTTAAATTCTCTGTTCTGGTTAATGGATCTCCTGCAGGTTTTTTTGGTAGTTCTCGTGGTCTTCGCCAAGGGGATCCTTTGTCTCCACTTTTATTTCTTATGATTATGGAAGTGTTGAGTAGACTGTTGAAGAGGACAGAAATTGGTGGTTTTCTTTGTGGATTTAAAGCGGGATCACATAGACATGGGGGTATCCATATTTCTCACCTTCTTTTTGCTGATGATACTATATTGTTTTGTGATGCTTCTAGGGAACAGTTATTATACGTGCGGATGGTGCTGATCTTTTTTGAAGCTATTACAGGCCTGAAAGTTAATGTAGGCAAGAGTGAGATTGTTCCTATTGGCGATGTTGGGGATTTGAGCTCGTATCCTTTGCTGCAAGGTGGGCACTCTGCCTATGCGATATTTGGGCATGCCTTTTGGGGCACACTATAAGGATTCATCAATTTGGAATCCTATTATTGAAAAGATGGAGAAACGGTTGGCTGGGTGGAAAAGATTGTATCTGTCCAAAGGAGGTAAGCTTATTTTGTTAAAAAGTACCCTATCGAGTCTTCCCACCTACTTTTTATCGTTGTTTACTATCCCTCAAGTTGTGGCTGCAAGAATTGAAAGAATTCAGAGGAATTTCCTTTGGGGGGCCTCAGAGGATGTTTTTAAATATCATTTAGTTGCTTGGGATAAGGTATGCTTGCTAGTTGAATGTGGTGGTTTGGGAATCCGGAGAGTTGGGTTGTTTAACAAGGCTTTGCTTGGGAAGTGGTTGTGGCGGTTTGGGAAAGAAAATCATAGATTATGGCATCAAGTTATAGCAGACAAATATGGAGAGGCAAGAGGAGGCTAGTGCACTAGAGGGATAAGAGGTGCCCACGGGTGTGGGATATGGAGGAGTATTAAAGAAGGATCAGAGAAGTTCTTTAGCCAGATTTTGTTTAATGTGGGGGAGGGTAGCCGTGTTAGTTTTTGGCATGACCCATGGTGTAGGCCTACTCCTTTGAAGGAACTCTTCCCTTCCATGTATGATTGCTCTGTTTCTAAAGAAGCATGGGTCTCTGACTTGGTTGTAACAAATTCAGAAGGAGGTAGGAGCTGAAATTTATTGTTTCATCATGGTCCTCAGGATTGGCAGGCAACCACTGTTTACTCATTCTTTGAGTTTATTTATTCCTCTATGCCAAGGGGTGAGGGGGATGATCAGTTGGTCTGGAGATTGACTATATCTGGTGTTTTTGATGTGTGCTCTTTTTATAAGCTATTATCTAGTCCTACTACTGATGACTTTCCTTGGGAGTGTATATGGCGTACTAAGGTGCCTAAACGGGTGTCTTTCTTCTTATGGACAGCAGCTAATGATGGGATACTCACCATTGACAACCTTATTAAGAAAGGTCAGTTTTTGGTCAATAGGTGTTGCTTGTGTTGTTGTGATGGGGAATCAGTGGACCACCTTCTTCTTCATTGTAAGTTCTCTCAAGCCTTATGGTGTGAAGTTTTTGCAGTGTTTGGGATTCAATGGGTCATGCCAAGGTCAGTGAAATCTTTTTTCTTTATTTGGAGAAACTGGTTTGGAAAACATCTTTCAATCATTTGGAACATGGTCCCGGCATGTTTAATGTGGTTAGTCTGGCAGGAACGTAATGCTCGCATTTTTGAAGACAAGGCGAGAACTTTGGAACATATAAAATGTTTACTTTTTCGTACTTTGTTTCTTTGGGCTCGTATTTGGGGGTGTACGAATTGTACTACTGTAGCTGATTTTTTAGTTTCTATTTCTTTTAGCTCTTGATCTTCTTGTATTTGTTTCATTGTTCAAAGTGTTCACCATCGTGAACATGATGTTCAATTTTTCAATAAAAGTCTTATTACCTATCAACAAAATAATAAGTCCACAACATAATAAACAGCCGAAGCATATACATCCTCAAAGAATGTGCTATCGGACAAAAAAGTAACAGATGATCCACAGATTTCGCATTACAACAGCACATACAACAACGATTCGTCAAAGGGCGACCACAAAGCATAAGGTTATCCAAGGTAAGAATCTGACCATGAGCTGCTGTCCACGTGAAAAAAGCCACCCTTTTAGGAACCTTAGCTTTCCAAATGCCCTTCCAATGGAAAGTGGAAGGAGCTGCATTCCGAATCTTATGATAAAAAGACTGAATATCAAACTTCCCACTACCATTAAGATCCCAACAAAGCCTGTCACACCCTCCGCCCCTAGGAATTCGGGTTTGGATGAAATGAAGAAGGGAGGAGGAAGCCGCTAACTCCCAATCATTGAATTCCCTATAAAAGCTTGAACTCCACACTCTGTCATTATCACCCATTGGAGGGCTTAACAATTTAGAAATATAAGCCTCCTTGTTAGCTGAGCACAAAAATAACTGAATAAAGAATTTTAAGGGTAACATCCCCAGTTCACTTATCATGCCAAAAAAGAATACGAGAACCATCCCTCACCACAAAAGAGAAATGCTTAGCAAAAGTATCCCACCCTTCACTAATACTTTGCCATAACCCACAACCATGAGCCCTTCTATTAGCTCTAGTGCACCAACCCCCTTTTCCCTCCCCATATTTCATGGCTATGACTCTTCGCCACAGATGAGTGGTTTCATGGCCATACCTCCAGAGCCATTTCCCAAGTAGGGCTTGATTAAAAGACGCCAAATTCTGAATTCCCAACCCACCCAACTCGCGTGGTAGGCAAACCTTCTCCTAAGCCACCAAAGGATATTTGAAACACTCAACTGACGAACCCCATAAGAAGTTCCTCAGAATGCGTTCCAATCTAGTAGCCACAGCTTTAGGGATAGTAAAAAGGGAAAGGTAATAAGTTGGAAGGCTTGAAAGGGTACTTTTCAGCAAAGTGAGTCTACCACCATTTGACAAATACAGTCGCTTCCATCCTGAAAGCTTCTTTTCCATCCTCTCAAGGATCGGATTCCATATAGAGGCTATTTTATACAAGGTTCCCAATGGCATACCCAAGTAAAGCATAGGCAAACTGTCCACCCTACATTGAAGAATATTAGCCAAAGTCTGAATGTTGCTCACCTCCCCAATAGGGACAATTTCACTTTTTCCCACATTCACCTTCAAACAAGCAAAAGCTTGAAAACAAGTCAAAACCAGCCTAATAGAAAGAATATGTTCTCTAGAGGCATCACAGAAAAGAATGGTATCATCAGCAAATTAAAGGTGAGAAATACGGATACCAATAGAAATACTAGGACCCGCATGAAAACCTTGAATGAAACCTCCTTCCACAGTTTTCTTCAGGATATGACTTAAAACCTCCATGATCAAAAGGAAGAGAAGGGGAGATAAAGGATCACCTTGTCTAAGACCTCTAGAGCTACCAAAGAAACCAACAGGAGATCCATTAACCAAAACTGAGAAGTGAATGGTAGTGACACAAGTCTTGAGCCAACTCCTCCATCTACCCCCAAGCCCATCCTCTTCAATAGATAAAACAAAGTGTCCCAATTCACATGATCATTTGCTTTCTCAATGTCTAACTTACACACCACCCCCAGTGTACGACACTTCAGTCTACTGTCTAAGCATTCATTTGCAATAAGCATTGAATCCAAAATATGTCTGCCACCAACAAAAGAATTCTGTGACTCCGAAATAAGATTATCCAATACCTGCCTCAATCTATTTGCCAAAACCTTAGACAAAAGCTTATACACACTGCCCACTAAGCTGATAGGCCTAAAATCTTTGATGTTCAATGCATGATTTTTCTTGGGAATCAAAGATAGAAAAGAAGCATTCAGAGACCGTTCAAACTCTGAGCTTCTATGGAAATGATCAAAAAAGGCCATGACGTCCTTTTCCACTACACTCCAGCATTTTTGAAAAAGTGCCATAGTGAATCCATCAGGACCCGGGGCTTTATCACCTTCCATCTCTTGGAAAACCTTGACCACTTCCTCCTTAGAAAAATCCCTCTCTAAATCAAGCTGCTCACCTTCCTCAATACTGGCAAACTCTAATCCATCCATAGATGGGCGCCAAGAATCAGACTCAGTGTACAATCTCTGATAAAAATGGACCACCTTAGCCCGCACCTCTTCTTCATCCTCATGGAGGACACCATCCACCTCTATACCCCGAATATGATTAGTTATTCTATGGGAGTTAGCTACTCAATGGAAGAAGCGAGTATTATTGTCCCCTTCCTTCACAAATAAGGTCCGGGACTTTTGTCTCCAAGTAATCTCCTCCAAAGAGGCAAGATATGCAATCTCACCTTTAATGTGAATACGACCAGTCCTCCCTAGCATCCAAACCCAACAATTCAAATAGAAAGCATTTCTTCCTAAAGGCCAAATCCCCAAATTCCTCCTTATTCCACTTTTTCAAGTCAACTTTAAGGGCTTTTAGTTTACGAGCCAGAATAAAGCTTGGGAAACCTGAAAAGCAGTACCCATTCCACCATTGCCGAACCCTCTCTACAAAACCCTCTTCTTTCAACCACATATTCTCAAACTTAAATGCGCTCCGACCTTTATTAACACTACCGGCCACCACCAGAAGAGGGCAATGATCAGAAACAACACGAGAGAGTACCCTTTGAGACACAATTCCAAAGTGATCAACCCAATCCACCGATGCCAAGGTTCTATCTATTCTTGACATACAATCCCTCCCCGAATCCCTAAACCAAGTAAATGAAGCCCCTTCAAGATGGCAGCTTGCAATTTTTTATTGGGCACATAAGTTTTGTTTTATCCAAATTTGTGTGGATGAAGATATTATGAGTTCAGTTAGCATATTTTCTGTTGAATCATTAAGTCTCGTGCAGCCTTTTATGCTGCACTTCATTTCAAAATATTTTGCTAGAGTGGATCTCCAACTTTATCTTGCCGCTGCCTTCACCTTCTCTGTTTTCTTTTATATGAATTATTTCCTACTGCCCGAATGTCTGAATTTTTCTATTGACTTGTAAAGTTGATGTGTTTTGCAACTATACTATTGATTATGAAGCTCTATGTATGCCGAGTTTCTTATTCTTACATCATCCCAATCAATTCCATTTATTGCACTCCTGTAAGGGGGAACGGGGAGGATAAGAGATGTTGGCTGCCTTGTAAGAGTAAGTGATTCACGGTCAGTGCTTACTACCATCTTCTAGTTGGCCATAGTGAGCAGTTTTTCCCTTGGAAAAGCATTTGGAAGCAGAAGATTCCCTCTAGAGTGGCTTTCTTTGTATGGACCGCAGCCTTGGGGAAATGTCTGACAATTGACAACTTAAGGAAAAGAAAGGTTTGCATTTTGGATTGGTGTTATATATGCAAGTGTAATAGTGAAACTATTGACCATCTTTTCCTTCATTGCCCGGTTGCTTTGGAGTTGTGGGATATGGTTTTTGGTTTATTTGGAGTTTGTTGGGTTATGCCATTCCCTGTTGTTGGGCTTTTGGCTTGCTGGCAAGGTCGTTTTGGTTGCCATCGTAATGGAGATATATGGATGGTTGTTCCTCATTGTTTGATGTGGTGTATTTGGAAGGAGAGAAATAGTAGGTGTTTTGAAAACAAGGAGTGTTCCATGCTTGATCTCAAGCTTCTTTTTTTTAGAACCTTACTTGATTGGTTCTCTGTGTGGAGAAACCATCATTTTTCTTCTATTTTGGATTTACTTGATTTTTGTAATGGTTGTTTTTGATTTGTTCACCCCTGTATACTCCTTGTGTACTTGGGTGTCTCTCTCTTTTTGTTATCAATGAATCTTTATTACTTATCAAAAAAAAAAAAAGTTGTTTACTTAAAAGTTTAAATTCTTGGTTGTTGTCTCTTGGCTATCTAGATTTTGGTGCCATTTGGTGATTTAATTCTCTCTCTCTCTCATTAACAGGAGCATGAAATCAAGGATTTTAGCTACCTATCCGGATGCATTTCCAGATGATTCAACAGGAGAAGTAGTTGACAGGAGACTAGACCTTGAAATTCCTTAGTAACATTAGTTAGTCTGTTCCCAAATTGTAGCATGTATCTTGGTACCAACGTTGGTGAAGAATACCACCCCCCCCCCCCCCCCCCTTTTTGGTTTATGAATACAATGTGATTTATTTTTTACCCAAGTCTTTTAATTATATGCTGCTTAGAACTAAACATTATTTTTCACCAGTGTGATCCATGGAAATAGTAAATGCATATAGGAGTCCATAGAGCATAGATTAAAAATGAAAGATGGAAATGGAAAGAGACATAAAAAGGTAAAGCCTGTAGCCAATGCTTCTTGAACATTTCTCTTTCTAATTAAGTGATTCAAGCTCACCATTTAATGGAGTTTGAGAGCTTGAGGAGGAATGAATCGTAAAATCAGATCATTGAATGATTATTGGGATTGCTTGATTATCTTTCAGTGGAAGTACTTTCTAAGATGAATGAACATATAAAAGAAAGTTTACTATCAGAGATGAATGAAATGGAAACCTAATCTGTCCAACTCTATAATGAAGCTTTTGTTTTTTGGTGAATCTTTTGTTCTAATATTGTTTTGAAGCAAGATTCCATGGCATCTTTTCTATAGCTTAAAGTTCTTCAATTGTCTTGCATGCACACTGGAACTATTACTTTGATTAGTCCCCCTAAGATTCTTTTTGCTGGGCAAGGGCTGCAAGATCAATGTTTTTGGTTAGAGCGATGTCCTCAGTCAAAAGTTATGAAAGTTTACATCCATGAACTATCATCAGGCAAAGGAAGGTATATTAATTGATTAGGGGCTTGCTGAATGGTAATTAATCCAATTTAGTTTGCAAATGGCTCAGGAATTTGTCCACAGAAACCCTAGCTTCTCCACACTGCTGTCACTCGTGTGGTACCGAAGAACTTTCCTTGAAGGTGACAGGCAATAGTACTCCTACTTTGTAGAAGGCACCATTGAATAACGGTTTCTTGATGCTCCCATCTTAACAATCTTAAGCCCACAATTTTCTCAGAGTTTCAGTTATTTTGTCACACAGCAAATGCATTACTTGTCCTAAAAGTTCAAGTTCTCACGACTCATCAATATTGATGTCAGAGATGGGAATCCCAGTTTCATCTTTATAATTTATAACATCTATATTCTCCTCAATGCATTTGTAGTGCAGCTTCATTGCAAGCTACAAGATCAGCCCCAAAAAGCACTAGTTTCCTTGGCTCATCTTCAGGGAGCTTCAACCTATAAACTTTGGAAAACGTATACCTCTCTAAGCTCTCTTTATAGTTGCTCAAAAGATATTCTAAATACTGGGTATACCGGTGTATGCTGTTATCTCAATTTGTAGCTCCAACAACAATATTATATAGTCCACAAGGGTTGAGACTAGTTAAAAAAATAAGGCTTCAAAGAAGCATCGAGCAAGTTCTTAATAAGCCCTCCAATCATGTATGCAAAATATGCACTTCTCTCTCGTAATTTGAAATCAGGGCAATGATTTGCAAAGCTTAAATGTAGTACTCCAATTTTTTAATCCCAGAAATTTAAATTGTCAATCACTCAATAATCCAACAATCTACAAAATGACCTAAATCATCTAGACCTTTTTCCAAGACAGAGCGCACTCTCAAAATAATATTTGAATATCAATAATGTTTAAAATAACCAAAAAAAAAGAAGTGTACTTGAAAACTCGATTATGGAAAAAATGATAAAGGTGTAGAGCATCTCCAATAAACTCTTTAAACCCGTTTTTGAAAGACAAACCCACAACAAATCAACTCTAACAATCTCTCCAAAATTCAAATTTTTGCAAATTTTTTTTAGAGTTGCTATAGTAGCTTTCTTGACCAAGTGAGCACCATAGCAACTCCAAATCATTTTTTTCTCTTAAAATAATCCACACCTGAATAAATCTGAATAAAAATTTTCAGCCTTTTCTTAATGGCTACAAATGACAACAAAACATAAAAGTTAAAATGCAATCAATTACAAAACAAAGTCTTTCTCATAAAACTAATGAAATTAGAAGAAATTAATTAAGAAAAAAAAAAAAAAAAAACACAAATCTGACTCATCATGGTTGCATGTCGTCAGTGGTGGGGATGAGGACAACAGTGATGGAGGCAGAGTAGGCAACGGAGGACGAAGATGCTTTCTCTCTCTCTGGAGCATTTTCTTCTTTGGGCTCTCTCTCCCTTTCCGTCTGATCATCTTGAGAAGATGAATAGTTTGTGAACAAAAATAAAAGAAAAATGTTATATCCACAACATTTTCACAACAAAATAAAATGTGTAGCTTTTATTGTTTTATTTTTTTGATGGATGAAACATATGGGTATGCATTGTGGCCTTTAAATGATAAATTTGTCTTTTATTAAAGCCTAATGATAAGAATAAGAATAATAATTCCTTAAATTAAGATTAAATTGTGTTTTTTATTAAAAAATGAAAACAGATAATGATAAATTAATGAATATTAATAATTAAAAGATGAAAACTGATGCATTTTTTAGAGATGAATTAATGAATAAACTCATTCCGAAAATATACATAAATTTGATAAATTTTAAATTACATAAAATTTTAAAGGATTTGTGTAAAAGTAACATAGATTTGATAAAGACTAACAAATGAATATGCGTGAAAATTAAAATTAGACCGTTAACAATATAGATTATTGGAAATTTTAAAAATTATGGCTATTAGAAAATTGGAAAGAATAAAGAATGATTAAAGAAAGAATAAAGAATGAATGAAGCAATAATATTTAAATAGAATAGAGAAATGATAGAGAGTCGGTTGAAAAGTGTATTTGAAAAAGTAAGTAAGTAAAAAATAAAATAACTATTCACTCCCTAAATAGTATAAAAATTTGAAGATGCTACTAGAGATGTTCTTAGCATTATCTTAGATAAATAATTTGAGAATTCACCATATATGAACAAAGTTTATCTCCAAATTAGTTTGGAGAGAAACTTTTCATATATCTTTTTTTTTTTTTTTGTGAATTTTGAAAATCTAACCGTTAAATTTCAAGTTCCTTATGTTTTTAACATGCATATAAAATTTCGTTTAAATCAGATGTTATTACTATTCAATCAATAAACTAATTTTTTATACAAAATTTTAGATTACAAAAACTTGAAATTTTAACATTTGTTTGATAACATAGCGATTGATCTCAAAGGAGACTGCTGTCACTCGAGAAGTGGTGCAAGAAAGATTGAGAATGCTATTCGATTGTCAAGCCCTTCTTGTGGCCAGGGCGGAAGGGTACAATTGGCATGTTGGGCTTTTAAACAAAAATGCATCAACATACACTGCGAAAGATCGGATTAAGCAAGCCTTCAGCGAATGGCAAGAAAGCGAAATCCAGGTTTAATTCCATAAGGCTTGGGCTTCGGTTTGTAAACTGATTCTTCAACTCAACCAGGCTCCCTTATTTTGGTAAAAAAAAACCTAGACGAAGTCATTCAGCTTGGCTCTTCTTGAAATTTTGTAAGTATAAAGAATATAATAAGAAGATACAATTCAACGATTAAATTTTTTAAATTCACACTTAATGGAAAGATACACAAGGAGTTTGTAGAGTTTCTCTCCTAACTAACTTTGTTCACCATGTATGGTGTAAATAATGCGAAAAAATAATGAAATATCAATTATTCAGTTCATTGACACAAAAAGAGAGTTCACCATATTGCGTTGTTTATGGTATAATGGCATACAGCAAGAGCTGCCTACTTACCCTTATCTGCTCGAAACAATTAACCAATCTTATTTAGTTCTTCCATGTTGTCGATTTTCACTGGCTGATATTAAGACAGCTACCAATACTTAACTTCGATGATAATTTAGTAATTGGTGAGGGTTGTTATGGGAAAGTATACCAAGGGTTTATTGATGACCGTACAATAAGCGTTGCAATAAAGGGTGTGAATATCATCAATTCATGGCAGAGATTTCACGAGTTAAGGACCAAGCTGCTAGTGCTTTGCCAGCTATGCCACCCTAACCTTGTCTGTCTCATCGGATATTGTTTAGAAGATGAACAAGAGGGGTTCCTTGTGTACAAGTTCATGGTCAATGGAAACCTTGGAGACACCTCTATGGCACTAACCTCGATCACGATCTGGTCCCATGGAAACGAAGACTACAGATTTACGTTGGAGTGGCGCGTGGGCTGCACTGCCTTCAAACTGGGCTGAAGCATACTATCATCCACCGTGATGTGAAGCCGACCAATATTCTATTGAACGAGAAATGTGAGGCCAAGTTGTCAAATTTCGAATTGTCCAAGATGGGTCCCCTGAGTTTGTCAAAGGCTTTAATTAGGATCGAAACAAAAGAATTTTGGGTACTTATGGTTACATGGCTCCTGAGTATGCCATGAATGGGGTGCTGACTGAAAAATTTGACATCTACTCTTTTGGTGTGGTACTGCTGCAACTACTTAGTGGAAGGAAACCATCTGAACTGGTAGAACAGATGAATCTGGTTAGTTGGGCTCGAAAATGTAAACAAGAAGGGACCATCAATGAGATAATTGATCCGTATCTAATGGGGAAGATAGCTTCAGAGTGTTTTATGGTATACGTTGACATTGCCACTTCTTGTGTGCAAAATCGAGCCGAACGTCGACTAACCATGGGTGAAATGCAAGTATGCCTTGAACATGCACTGGAGCTACAAGAGAGCGCAGATGCTGCTACTACTGCTGCTGTTGGTGACTGTAACTATTTTTTTGGTGAATATACCTGTAATGCTTCTTCAGGAGACGCTTCTCCAATTGATATGTGGTGGAAAACAGCTTCAGGGAGCACCACATTTGCTGAAGAGTTGTCCTTGGAAAACATTGGCGACTACAGAAATTTTGTCCAGGGTGTTCCTATTTCACTTTGAAAAAATTTCAGGTCATTTAATTCTATTTTGGGTGCTTCGGGATGTTTCGGTAAATACTGGCCGAAATTCAAGATTTGGCCGGTATGAAGTTTGTGCTTTAAAATTTAAAAAAAAAAAAAAAACAAAGTTCTTAAAACCAAAATAAATTTGCATATGGTATACCGAAAAACCTCAAAAGGAAAAAAAAAAATGAAAAGAAAAATTTAACAAAGGTACTTGTATAATAAACTATAAGTTCATTTGAAATATTAATAAAATTATTAATTATTGTTGTTTAGTTGTTTTATTAATTTTTTTGTCTTTTATAAACTATAATTTGTTATATTGTTATTTCATTAATTATAAAATTATTAATTATTGTTTAGCCTAACATAATTTAATTTATTTGTCTTTTATAATGTGTTGATTAATTAAATTATTAATTGTTAGGATCATGAGCCAATTAGAAAATTTCACCATCACAAATCACAATAACATTATACTAAAAGACAATATCTCACCAACTGACCAACACCAACACACACCAACTAACGGATAAGAATTATAAGATAAAGACAAATTCAAAAAGTCAAAACTATAGGCAAAATATTAATAAAGTTAAAAGCTTTAGCTACTTCAGCCAATCACAGTTCAGATAATTTACTCTTCACAGTTGACAGTTCAGATAAAATTACTCTTAAAGAATAAAGAAAGAGAGTCAGAGACAACGACCCATTTATTTCATTTCTGATTTCAGAGAGAGAGAGAGAGAGAGAGAGAGAGAGAGAGAGAGAGAGAGACTGAGAGACTGAGAGAGTCAGAGAGAAAAAGAGAGAGAGATACCTTGAGGGAGCACCGGAGCAGCCGAGCAGGGAGGCCTGAAGAGTGAAGGCTAAGGCTGAGGCAGTGACCGTCGAACGATCTGCGAGTGATGTGCGACGCGATGTGCGACGATGTGCTACGCGATTTGCGAGCGATCTCCGATGAGCGACGATGTGCTCTGGACTGCGACTGGACCGATCTACCATAAGGGGCGTCGGGCGACGATGTGCTCTGGAGTCTGGACTGCGACTGGACTGATCTAACTTCTAAAGGGAGGTGTTGCTCTGTTTTTAGGTTTGCTTTAGCTTTAGTGATTTCTGATGTACTGAATTACTGATTTGAGATTTTTGATTTATTGATTTGCTCTGTATTGGTTTTTTTTTTTTTTTGAGAAACCGTGGGTTTGCTTCCTTTGTAAATTGTTGGGCTTGCCATGGGCTTGATGTTGGGCTTGTTGTTCGTTGTTTTGCTCTGTTGCAATTTTTTTTTTTTTTTTTTTTCAGATTTTAGTTGAAGTTATTTTTTGGGGTTTTTTTTTTTTTTTTTTGCTTGAAAGTAGAACAAATAATTTTTTATTTTTTTTATTTGAGGGAGTTCCTAATTTTGATGGAGGGTGTTCCTGTTTTTTTTTTTTAAGGGTAAACAAATAATTTTTTTTTAATTATTATATATAATTTTTTTTTTTCAACTCAAGGTGTTCTTGGGAACACCCTGAGCATAACGTGGCGTCGCCACTGTTGGAAAACCGCAATGCCAAACGATCAAATATGATTAACCACAAACAATTCACAGGTATGTGTTTTTTTAGTTTTTGGATTGGTTTTGTCTTTATATTGTCTTTTATTACTGATGGAGTTTATGGTCTGTGTAATTGCTGAGAAAATGTGGCAAAAGAGACACAAACTTTTCCCTTACCTAAAGTTATTGGGATGGGGAATCCTGATGTTTAAATATGTTAGGATATATGTGATTCATGTTAGGAACATATGTCAACATTTTATGTGATTGGCTAATCCTTTGACAAAACACACTTTACTTGTATTTGGGTAGATCTAGGATGTGTTTAATGCTTCAAGAAACAAGGTTTTTAGTTCAAGTGTTAAAGCCATGCAAGTCTGTCCAAGAATCAAGTGAAGAAGTGTTGTTCATTAAATCTTGATAGCTAGTATCTATCGAGATTTAAGAGAGCTGTTTCAGCCCGAGGCTCGACAGTTGCTCGACAGATTGGATATTTGTCGAGATTTATGAAGTTCAGTTTTTTAGAGCTGATTTTCATTCAATCCGTGAATGTATGTTTGAGCTTTCTTTTCTCACAAGCCTAAATATATATAAGGATTATTTTAAGGGCCGTAAAAGGTTACACACAGTTGCACAAGAGCACAATTCCACAAGTGTGAAGAAAAGTGTGACCGGAAACCTAGTTTGCCCTAATTTTTCTTTCTCTTAAAGAAGCTGTAGTGTTTGTACACCATAGGGTTTTGTGACCAAGAAGCTTCTTGATTTTCATCGTCTGGATGAACTGAAAAACTTTGCAACCAACATCCTTCTCAAGTTGGTGATTAAGTCGCGTACTGGGATCCGCGCAATTGGTTAGTCACGTATTGGGAGCCGTACATTGAAAGGAGAGATTGTCACTACAAAACAAGTCTAATTGGGTATTGGGGTAAGGGTTCAACTATAGGTTGGTATAAGGTACTGAGATTCCTTTACTTGTAACTGCTTGTTTTGATAATAGTGGATTATCGGGAGTGGTGACCTTAAAATCACCCGGTGGGGTTTTTGCTATGTAGGTTTTCCCCATTCATAAAAAAATCATCGTGTCAATTTATTTTCCGTTGCGTACTTTAGATAATTGGTGATTTGTTTGTGCTACCATGCGCTTTGCATGTTAATTTGATTAATTAATAAACTTGACTAATTAATCAATTAATATATCACAAGGGGTCAATACATTCTTGGCCTATCAAAATAGTTTATTGCGATATTTTTATTCCTATGCTATGTAATACTCCTTGTACTGAGTCGTTCACTATGGAATTCATCACTAAGTTGATATTTAGATGTGCTGATGTGGTAAGTTTATATAATGTTGTTTAGCCTTGCAAACTATTATTTTCTTTGGTCTCTCAATTCTTACAAACTCAGTTTTTTCTCCCCTTTGGTTTCTCAATTCTCTTCAAAGCATTTGAAGCAATGCTCATTTTGAACTTCTATTATGAAAACTCATCAAAAAAGGCTTGGACAATAGTACATTAGAATATTTAGTAGTCTTCCTGGATATTCTAATTCTGCAATTCAACTCCCCTTCGATAATAGTATGTGCTAATGCTATTTAATCTATTTAAAAAAAAAATTGATCATTTTGGGTACTTTTCTTCAATCTTGCCAACTTGGGATAATTAATCAATTGTTCAATTGTAATGTGCTTAGTTTGTCTTGGGTGTAATTTTTGGGTGGATTCACGTTACAATACATATTTTTCAATCCCATTTTGGAATATACACACCATATGTTTGACAAAATGTTTCACTCTGTTGTGAACTGGAAAATCAAAAAGATAACTTAGTCGATTCGAGGAGACTAGCCTCCTAAACTTGAGAGGGATAATAAAGTTTTTTGTTTAATTTCTGCTTGCTTCATTCATAATTCCTACATACATAAATACTAGCGAGGAGATAATCCTCATCACCACAAATTCCTAAAACATAGGACCCAACTCTAATTTGAATTGAAATACAAATATTAATCCTAATCCTAATTTATTGCAGAAATTCTCATCCTAATCTACTGCAGATCTACTGCAGAAGCTTATTTGAATTCAACTTGAAAACCATCATCCTTATCTTCTTATATTGTTATTCACGTGCAATGCAATCTCCTTTTGGTGTTGTCTGAACCATAGCACACTCACTCTTGCATTAGTTTAAAGTTGACTTCATGGTTTGTTCCTCTAGGTTTGAGTTGCCTAGTCATCTCATTTTTTCTCTTGTGCATTTAGTCTTGGCCATCAACCTCTTTGTCAATTTAGTACGTACTCTTGCATTAGGTCAAGTTAATTTCATGGTTTGTGCCTCTTGGTTTTAGTAGTCATTGGTCATCTCATTTGTTCTCATGTGCATTTAGGCTTGCTAGGCCATCAACGTCATTGACAATATACTAGTGCAATAGAACTTTCCACCATCAAAGCCCACTTCACAACATTAGAGTATTTAGTAATCTTACTCGATAGAAGTGTTTTATGAATTAAGTCTTTTGTATTAATGTATGTCTATAACTAATCAGTTACTACTTTAAATTTTCAATGGTTGAGATAATCTAGTGATTTAGTCACTAGATAGCATGTTTAATAACTTATTTGTGGTAAAACGATGATGCTGCAAATTTTTATTTGATTCTTTGTTTGGCCACATGAGGAAAGAAACATTTAAGCTAAGCCAATTTTGAAGACTTGAACACCAGCTTGGTGTTCATGAGCTAATAAGACCAAGAGATCAAATTGACAATGTGATTGCTCTTAAAAGTAAAAAGTAAGGGAAAAAAAAATCTGAATTACCATAGCACAACTCACTAATCTGGTGACTAAATCACCAACTACAATTCTCTAATTGTATCATACTTGAACTACACATGCTCAACCCAAAAGCTAGTTTGTCCTATTTTTTTTTTTTTTAATGACATACAATTAATATTTTTATTTAACTTTGTGACTATTTTTTGTTGTTGGAAATCTTGGTCCAAACCTTACTAAGTTATCTTAATACCATTTAAGTTTGTTGAATTGAATTTTAACCTAATTGTATCTATAAGTGGGGAATAATATGTTTGATCTTCTTTAAGGTGCATAAAACAACTATTGAAGGTAAGCATTCTCCTGCATATACACTAACATAACTTGGTGTGTTTTTGCACGATGACTGTATAATAAGATAGAATTTTTTTTCCCTATTATTTGACTTGCATGAAAAATCATTAATATTTCTTGTAAGAAGAGTTTGCATACCTAAGAAGAGTTTTCCCCCTATCAAGGTACCAAAGAACTCACCTTGAAGGTGACAGGCAATAGTACTCCTACTTTTTAGAAGGCACTGTTGAATAACGTTTTCTTCATGAAACTCGATTTTTACACATTACTCGAGTTCTAAAAAATTGAGTTTCTCAAAAATGTGCCACAGTGGCACTCGCTCATCTGACATTTTTAATTGAAAAATCCACGTGGAAATCAAGTTTATGAAACTTGAGTTCCTTATTTAAAAATAAGGTTTCATCACCAATCAAACTAGTTTGAACAGGTAGTCATAATCATCTTCATGTTTTTACACAACCAAAGGTTCAACTTTTTCAAATTGTGCTTTTCAAAAAAGTTGCGGTTTTAAAAAGTGTGGTATGAAATTGAACTTTCTTAAAAAGTAGAGTGTTTGGTAAATACTATCAAAAAGTGCTTTTTGAAAAAGATGAGTGTTTGGTTAACACTTATAAAAGTGGCAATTTGAGTTGTAAATTACCAAAAAGGACAACAATATATATATATATATATATATATATATATATATATATATATATATATATTTATATATATATAAAAAGAGAATTCTTTGTTTTAATTACCTCTCTTAATGCAAGTTATAGACATAATATTTTCACAAAAATTTCACAATAAAGTCTATATGACAAGTTGTTAATGGTAGGAAAAAAAAAAAAATTAATGTCACTAGTAGGTTCAGACGAGAACCAATAACAACTTACTATGTAAACTTTATTATAAAATTGTTATAAAAATATTCTATCAATAGCACTATTTTTTTTTCTAAAGAAAAATAGTACTAATTTAAAAAGTTTAGGAATATAAAAAATATTGCAATATTTTTACTATATTCTTTGTTTTTAGTTGTGGTCAATCCTAGTCTAATATTTTATTAATTTATTTAATTTAATTTTGACATATGAAAGATTTGACACCTCATCTGTTGTGAAAATTTGTTGTGTTTTAACACAATTGTAATTTTTATTTAGTAAATTTCCTTACATGATGTACACGTATCCCACTCAAACTACCTTTATTTATTTATTTTTTTTCCTTCACTTTTTTCTCATCCACCTGTTTCTTCTCCATTCCCATCAAATATCTTTTCTTTTCCTCCACTCACCATCTTTTCTCTTCTTCGGTTATTCTTCTTCACCCAAAAGACAGTTCTTCTTCATCACCCAAAAGACAAGAAGAAAGAAATATATTATACAAAAAAAAAAAAGAGAAGAAGAAGCTCGTAGTAGAAGAAGAAGAAGCCCGCAGTAGTGGGTTTATGGGTCTATGTTGGAATTGAAAATTGCACATTTGATTTAGAATTTTGCAGTCTATTTGGCTAGTTAGAAGTTGGAGTAAAGGAAAATAAAAAAGAACCATTACTACCTACACAGTGCAAATTTTCTTTTGGGCTTCTTGCAATTGATGAGGAGGGAACATAGAGTGTAGAGAAATTCTTCTCGTACATGACGGTATTTTTTAATTTTTAATTTTTTTAAAATTTTTTTTATAGAGATCTTGGTAAATTTGGGATTTCAAAATAAAAATAAGGGTAGTTTAGGGATAATGCTGAAAATGACCGACGGTAACATGATATCTATATTTGCATTTTTGGCATTGTAGCTCCAAGGTCCAATATGAAAACGTGATAGTCCTTCATATTTGAAAAAGCCACTTTTTGATAATGCGGCAATAATTTACCAAACACGCATTTTGGATTTTGGACTTGGAAATGTGCGTTTTGGGCTCTAAAAGTGTAACCAAACGCACACGTATCAATCTTCACCTTCTTAGTTAACTAGAAGACCCACTAGCTACTTTTCTTGGGTTGTGTTTTTTCAGTGTATTTTCTTGTCCTAGTGCTTAGGCTAGTTGGTTTAGCCTATGGTAGCCCCAAGACCCCCTTATACATACATTACTTTATTCTTTAATAAAATTGATAAAACACGAAAGTGCCTCTTCAGTCTGTTCCTCGTTAGTCTTAACGGACGAACCAAACTTCTTGTCAAGAAGAAAGAAAGTGAAAATGAAAAACTCCGGGATGAGGCCAGCCAAGGACCCTCCGATGGTTCAATTAGTAAATCTCTAATGTATAATGTAGCATAGTGTATATGCAATTGTGTCTTTTACTTGCTCTTTATGACTTTATATAGCCATCCGATGAGTTATTGCAAAGTCTTTTGATCTCCCCTTGGCATTGTGCCTGAGTTGGGTGATTAATAGTTGAGCGGCTCATAAAGATGTTTGTAACAGACATGAGGCGGCTCATGAAAGCATTTGTTAATGACTTTGTAATCGTTTCCTGCATCTGGCTTGAATGAGAGAGTTATGTCTGACTTGAATGCGCTTACGGTTGTCCATGTAATGGACGACCATTTGTACGCCACTCGTCAAAAATGATGCTACCTTTTTTAGTCAACAAAAAAAAAAGAAAAAAAAAAGAAAAATGAAAAAGAAAAAGAGAGAGAGATAGGAAATAGTTTTTGTTTGTTATAGAACTATGGAATTGGAAGTGTTGGGAGAGAGAGCGTAATGCTGTGAAGGAAGGGATACATAGGTGAAAATTGAGAAAGACAAGCATATGGGACACGCTGTGGGACATGTTGAAGTGAAAGAAGACAACGTGTGGGACACGTTGAAGTGAAAGAAGAGAGCTTGTTGACCTTAGTTTTATGGTAATCGAGTTTATAAAACTACAGTAACACATTATAAGCTACTCAAGCTTATTGAACTCGAGTTCCACGTGGCTTTTTTAAATTAAAAAAGTCCAGCTCATCGAGTGCCACGGTGGCTATTTTTAATGAAACTTGAGTTCTTGGAACTAGAGTTATATAGAAAACTCGAGTTTGAAGAATTGAATTTCAAAATAGTGGTATATCTCTAAATATTTTCAAAATAGTGGTAGATCGCAAAATATTTTGCCCAATAGTGTTATTTGGCCATTTTGGCCTCGCAAAATGAGGTCTCCTAATTAAATATATTTTGTCATTGAGTCAATCATTCAATAATCTAGTAATCTCCCAAATCATCTAGACCTTTTCAAAAACAAAGTACACTTCCAAAATAATATTTGAATCTCAATAATGTATATAAAAAAAGTGTGCTTGAAAACTCAATTATAGTCTACTTCAAGGCAAAAATGATCAGGGCTTAGCATTATCTTATGCCTATAAAACTATATAGTTGTGGGGGGTGAACTCTGACTCGACCCGAGGACCAAAACCCAAAAGGTAAATTTGAGGAACTGGCCTAGCCCAAGGTATGAATAAAGATGAAATGGCCTTCTGGTGAATAGGAACTAGCTGGGCTTACAGCTGTGGAAGTTTGGGATAACAATCTTCCCAAGAAACATAACTGAGGTAACCCCTTTAACCTATCTTCCCGAGGTCACTAAGGTACCTGGGATAGCAACTTCCACCCTCATGTAGGACTGCCCATCTTCTACATTTTTCCCGAGGGGCACGACGAAGAAGATGTAGATCCCAATGAAACAGTCACATTCGCATTAATGAGATCCCCTACCTAATGTCAGTCACATTAAATAGTGAATGACTGGTCTGAATAGTAGAAACACCTCCAAAAGTCTTTCTTCATGATCATGAAATGACAGGGTAGAAGGCTGAGCCTGACAGGATAAGTATTCCCCAAAATCCAGCTGGGAGCTAAACTGCTGGAAGAGGAGGGGAAAATGTCCATAAAAGGAGGAGAAGGGCAATAGGAGAAGGGGTTTAGAAAAATAGAGAGAGAAAGTCTAGGGAAGAACAAGAGAGAGAGAGAGTTAGAGAGTATTTCTTGTATATCTTTATACTTGAATCCTTCCTATGTACCTCGAGAACATTGTTCCATCATATATGAAAGCTTGATTCTATCAATTTTTGTTTTTTAATCTAATTTCTGATTTTTTTCATTGTGGATCTTTTCCTCATCTTTTAGAAATTAGTTGTGTAGATAAAGAACCTTTGTCATTGTTTAGTCTTTGGGTGTTTTGGCTCCCACAATAGTAAAACTATATAGTGTAAATTATTTGAAAAATATTGAAATAACCAATGATGTTACATAACCCATTAGACATGGCAAAACGGGTCAGAATTTTCTGACCCGACTCGACTGACCCGAACCCGATTTTTTTTACCCGAAGCAAAAACGGGTTGACCCGTGACTCGACCCGTGTTTTTTTGCGGGTCAACCCGACCCGACCCGAACCATGTTTTTAAAACTTTTTTTTTTTGGGTAAAAAAATAGTAAAACTAAGACAATATTAGTTTAATTGTTTATTGTGAACTTTAAGGAAACAATTGATACATTTGCATAACTGCATGCAAATTAATTGAAAGATAAATGGTTTAACATTCTATAATGAGTAAATATTTTTAGATATCAAATAGCAAAGTACATGCCAAGATAATCTAGTTACAGTAGAGTTAAAAATATAGATTTAAAATTGTAGACATGTGTGAGAAACATTCACAAGTGTGAAAATAGTGAAGCTAAAGTATCAAATTAGCATAAATTATGAATACTTAGACATATTTTTTAATAATTTATGTCCAAAATAAACGGCTTTTCAAAATAAATTATGATTTTTCCTAGAGTGTATGTTGCTTAACAATGATATGATATTCATAAAAGAGACTATGTATAAATAAGTAAGCAATCAAACTTTAAAGTATATCTCAAATTGAAATAGAGTGTCAACCACAATTGTAATAGATTATAAAATTAATTTTCAAGATTGTAAATTTCTTATATGTTTTTATTCTTTATCAAATGAGTTATCCAATAAGCCATTTATAATTTTGTTTTATATTTTGGAATGTAGATATTATGCAGAAATAAAACTTGTGTATTTGTTTTACTTATCTTTGTGTTATTTTATTTTAGATAACAATGTTAGGATTTGTATAATTTTAAAATTATTGAATAAGTATTAATATGTTTAACTGAGTTCATTCTTGATATAAGTGGTAAATTCAAAATAATGCATTTTATATCAAGTATTTTGTTGCATAACTTTCCAAATGGCAAATTCATGTTGTTTTCTTTATAAAAAAAAAAAAATCATGTGAAAAATACGGGTCAACCGACCCGACCCGAACACGATTTTGACCCGCTTAAAATGACCCGTTTTTGACCCGGGACCCGTTTGACCTGTAACCCGATTGACCAGACCCGAACCAGACCCGACCCGACCCGCCAGTTTTGCCATGTCTACAACCCATTAAATGGACAAAACTTAGATACAATACCTTAGGTGCTGTTCTTTAGATTTTCCTTTTAAGATTTAGTCATGTGACTACTTAACTAAAAAATGCACTTTCATCTCATGAGGAAAAAATCCATATGGTAAAATTCTAAAATGAGAACCTAAGAAACAATGTCTAATTACTCTACTTAAGTCTTCTTCGTTAAATATATATATATATATACACGTGTGTGTCCATCAGGCCACCCACTCGATTATAGAGTTCTCTATAATCTATGTTTTATGCGAAAAAACAAAATCCACTTTGTCAGTTTGTCTAATTTTGAGAGGGGACTTTTCCGTCATTGCCGGGGTAAAGGGCCACTCCTTACTGCATCATTTCAAGCTGGTTGGTATGAAAGGCATTTCAAAGTGTTTATCAAAGTTATTAAGGACGTCCAGGAAGAGAAGGTCAGAGAAAACAAACCAATCTTATTCAGCTCTTCCATGCCGTCCATTTTCACTGACTGAGATCAAGACAGCTACCAATAACTTCGATGATAATTTAATAATTGGTTCTGGGGTGACTGGAAAGCATACAACGGGTTTATTGATGACCCTGTCATAAGCGTTGCAATAAGGCGTGTGGATATCTAGTCAATGCAAGAATTTCATGAGTTTAGGATTGAGCTGCTGGTGCTTTGCCAGGTACGCCACCCTAACCTCGTCCCTTTCATCGGATACTGTCTCGCTAAACGATACGGGTTCCTTGTCTATGAGTTCATGGTCAATTCAAACCTCGCGAGACACCTCAATGGCACTAACCCCGATCCCAATCCCAATCCGGTCCCGTGGAAACGGAGACTAAAGATTTGCGTTGGAGTGGCACGTGGGCTGCACAACCTTCACACTAGGCTGAAGCACACTATTGTCCACAGTGGTGTGGAGCCGACCAATATTCTATTGGACGTGAAATGGGAGGCCAAGTTGTCAATTTTTGGGGTTGTCCAAGATGGGTCCTCTGAGTTTGTCAATGGCTTTAATTAGGATCGAAACTGATAGAGTTGTGGGTACTTACGGTTACATGGTTCAAGAGTATGTCATGATCGGGAAACTGAACGATAAATTTGACATCTACTCTTTTGGTGTTGTACTACTGCAACTACTCAGTGGAATAATACCAAGTCCATTTGCAGGACCGATGGATCTGGTTGGGTTGGCACGAAAATGCAAACGAGAAGGGATCATCTATAAGATAATTGATCCGTATCTGATGGGGAAGATAGCTCCAGAGTGTTTTATGGTATACGTTGACATAGTCACTTCTTGTGTGCGAAATCGAGGCAAACGTTGACCCACCATGGGTGAAGTGCAGGTACGCCTTGAACGTGCACTGGAGCTACAAGAGAGTGTAGATGCTGCTACTGGTGACTGTAACTATTGTATTGATGAATATACCTGTAATGATTCTTCCGGAGACGCTTCTCCAATCGATATGGTGTAGGAATTAGCTTCAGAGAGCACCACATCTGCTGAAGAGTTGTCCTTGGACACCGCCATGCCAAATGGTCAAATATAATTAACCACAAACAATTCACTAGCGTGTGTTTCAATTCACAATGGTCATCTCATTTGGTACATTAGAATATATAGTAGTCTTCCTAGATATTCTAATTTTGCAATTCAACTCCCCTTTGACAACAGTATGTGCTAATGCTATTTTTTTTTAAGTGATCATTTTAGGGACTTTTGTTCAATCCTGCCAACTTGGGATTATTAATCAATTGTTCAATTGTAATTTACTTAGATTGTCTTGGGTGTAATTTTTTGGTGGATTCATATTACGTTACTTTATTTTCAACCCCATTTTGGAATGGACACACCATATGTTTGACAAAATGTTTTACTCACTCTTGCATTAGTTTAAAGTGGATTTCATGGTTTGTGCCTCTTGGTTTTAGTTGCCTGGTCATCTCATTTTTCTCATGTGCATTTAGGCTTACTAGGCCATCAACATCTTTGGCAATTTAGTACATTAAAACTTTCCATAATCAAAACCCAATTTACAACATTGGAAAATTTAGTAGTCTTCATAGATAGAAATGTTTTATGAATTAAGACTGTTGTATTAATATGTCTATAACTTATCAATTTCAACTTTAATTTTCAATGGTTGAGATAATCTAGATAGCTTTTCTCAAAAGAAAAAAAGAAGAAGTGATAATCTAGATAGCATGTTTAAAAACTTATTTGTGGTAATGCTGATGCAGATTTTTGTTTGATTCTATGTTTTGCCATTTGAGGGGAGAAACAGTTAAGTTAAAGGAAAATTAAATGGGTGCCCTAAGGGCATTGGTTTAGGAAATATTTTTACAAACTTTTTATGGAAAAAAATGCAACTGAATTTTATGATAGCTTTTTATATTTCCTATAAAAGTAGTATTAAAAGTTTCTTGAAGTGGTCCATTAATAAATTCTCTAAGGCACCCATTAAGGGGACCTTTAATAAAAATAGAGAACGAAAAGGAAAGTGAAGAATGAAGAATGAATTGGAAACTAGAACAAAAAATAATGAAATGATAGATGTGTGACAGTCAGGGAGGCAAGAGATTTAGGAGGCTTGAGTGTTTGAGATGTAAAAATAGAAGAATTTATTAGGTGTGAACATATTTGTAGGATTTTTTTTTATCCCTCTTAAAATATTTCCATGTATACTAATATAATTTAGAAATTAAATTATAATTTGATTGGTTGGTTTGGTTTTAAGTGGTGTATTAGACCTTTACTGAATCGATATCATAGGTGCTTTTTTTCCCTGAATAAGCATCAAAGTGAACCATGATAACTGAAGAAATAGGCTGAAATCAATTGGTTTGCTCAGTTTGCTTGGTGTCTTGAACACCCATATCTACTGCATGTGTGCATTCATGCTTGAAATTAAAATAGAGTGCTTTTAGGCACACTTGGAGTCAATAATCAAAAACCAAATTCAATACCATGAAAACAAGGTGTGGCTTTTTGATAATTTAAGAGAACTTTAAGATTTCCACTCATATATCCATTCTTCTCTTGGAAAGGACCTGTATTTGTTCAAAACCTATAAAGATTTGTGTGTGTTGGTATGAAAATATTTTTATATTTCAAGAGTCAGGTTGCTAGTTTTTATTGGGCATAATTTTTTTTTTTTTTTTTTTGATAAGTTGGGCATATAATTTTCTTTATAATCCAAATTTGTGTGAATGAAGATGCTATGAGTTCAATTAGCATATTTTTTGTTGAATCATTAAGTCTTGTGCAGTCTTTTATGCTGCACTTCATTTCAAAATATTTTGTTGGAGTGAATCTCCAACTTTATCTTGCCCCTCCCTTCACCTTCTCAAATTTCTTTTATATGAATTATTTCCTACTGCCCGAATGTCTGAATTTTTCTACTGACTTGTAAAGTTGATGTGTTTCGCAGCTATGCTGTTGATTATGAAGCTCTACGTATGCCGAGTTTCTTATTCTTACATCATCCCAGATCTATTTTATTATCTTGATTCAAGTTGTTTACTTAAAAAGTTTAAATTCATGGTTGTCTCTTGGCTATCAAGATTTTGGTGCTGTTTTGTGATTTAATTCTCTCTCTCTCTCTCTCTCACATTAACAGGAGCATGAAATCAAGGATTTTGGCTACCTATCCGAATGCATTTACAGATGATTCAACAGGAGCAGTAGTCGATAGGAGATCTGACCTTGAAATTCCTCAGTAACATTAGTCAGTCTGTTCCCAAGTTGCAGCATACATCATGTTACCACTTGGGAAACGCAATGTAGGTAAAGAATCCCCCCCCCCCCCCCCCCTCCTTTTTGGTTTATGAATACAATGTGATTTATTTTTTACTTAAGTCTTTTAATTATATGCTGCTTAGAACTAAACACTATTTCTGCACCAGTGTGTGATCCTTGGAAATAGTAAATGCATATAGGAGTCCGTAGAGCATAAATTAAAAATGAAAGATGGAAAAGGAAAGAGATATAAAAAGGAAAAGCTAGTAGCCAATGTTTCTTGATCATTTCTCTATCTAATTAAGTGATTCAAGCTCACCATTTAATGGAGTTTGAGAGCTTGACGAGGCATGAAGCTTAAAATCAGATCATTGAATGATTATTGGGATTGCTTGATTATGGTGGAATTACTTTCTAAGATGAAGGAACTTACAAAAGAAAGTTACTATCAGAGATGAATGAAATGGAAACCCAATCTGTCCAACTCTATAATGAAGCTTTTTTTTTTTTTTTTGGTAATAGCTTTTGTTCTCATATTGTTTTGAAGCAACATTCCATGGCATCTTTTCTATAGCTTAAAGTTCTTCAATTGTCTTCCATGCACACTAGAACTTTTACTTTGATCAGCCCCCCCAAGATTTTGGCAAGGGTTGCAAGATCAATGTTTTTTATTAGGGTGATATCCTTAGCTTAAAGTTCTTCAATTGTCTTCCATGCACACTAGAACTTTTACTTTGATCAGCGCCCCCCAAGATTTTGGCAAGGGTTGCAAGATCAATGTTTTTTATTAGGGTGATATCCTCAGTCAGAAGTTATGAAATAATGAGAATCACATCCATGAACTATCATCAGACAAAGGAAGTTAAATTTATTGGTCAGGGGCTTGTTGAATGGTAATTAATCCATTTTAGCTTGCCAATGGCTCAGGATTGTGTCCACAGAACCTGTTTGGTTGGAGATTGGAGTATCGTTGATTAAAATGATGTGAAAACTGTAGTTTAAAAAGTGTTGTGGAAACACGTGTTTACAATATCCATAAAGCAAAAAATGTGTTTGGTACCATGTTTCAAACATGTTTCAGTGTGTGAAAAATCATAATTGTGTGTTTGGTATGTGTGTGTTTTATTTTTAAAAAGCTGACAAGCCGATACAAATTTATATTTTTTTATTTGAGGAGAGAGAAGTTCATGTATTATTACTATTGCACATACTCATTTTCTCCCCTGATCCTTCTCTTTCCTTTGTCTTCGTGTAAAACCAAACCCACGCCTGGGCAGTCTCACTCTGTGGATCTCATCTCCATCAAAGTAGTCCAAGACCCAGCAAGTCGCCTGCTACCCAGCGCAAAACATTCCAGCTTGAACTCCAAAAATCCACGGATCTGCTGCAAATCCAGGTTTGAAGAAATCTTTGAAATTGGATGTTAATGGGTTTTTGTCTCCATTATGTTCTTTTCCTTCTGCACATAACGTTTAATTGGAAAATGCTTCCAATTACTGAGATGGGTTTTGTGAATAGTGTGAAGGTTTCTTTAAATCTGAAAAATGCAAACACACCGACAAGCCCCTAAAATGAGCAACATGGTTGGTGATGATGCCAAAAATTGTCAGTTAGTCACATAGTACTCACGTGCTCGAGATAATACCTGCGAAACAAAAACAAAGAAAACCCTAGGGGAGTACTGGTGTGGTACCGGCCAAAAACCCTCCGAAGGTTAAGTTAAAAATCTTTTCACAACTCTAGAGGGCCAGCGCTTAGGTGAATTATGCGTACCTTTTTTCTTGAGGGCCTTGGGTTTTTATAGTAGTGTAGAACTGACCTCCGTTTCTTGCATAGGAAGGTGTTTCCTTACGGGGAAGATCATCATAAATCTGCGTATATTACGGGATTCTTTTCCTATTAGAATTCTATTGATTATGGTTAACCGTGGGATGCAAGTTATTTCCATTTAGGATTCCTTAGAGCCCACTCAAAACCATGTTGGTACCACGTGGCTTCAGTATCCGTCTATCTTGTATTCATGTGACTCGAATCCGAACACATCAGGGGACTATCCATCTACTATAGGGAGCAGTCTATCCGTCACATGTTCCGTTCGTCCAGTCCCCCTTTGTTGCCTTATCTCTGTCAACCCACTAACTTTGTACCGTCAGGTATATTTGAACAGATCCATCATGCTAAATTTTGTCCTCTTCAGTTGCCCCCTCACTCTATAGGTCCGTCATCTTCTTTGGACGAACCCGTGGAGTGACGGTTTGACTCGTCTTTAGGGACGTGCGTATAGATTGACAGGCTAGCTTAGGGTCATAAATGCTATAGGTACACGTGGCGTTTCTTCAGTGGTTAATCTCTTGGAATGAAGTGTCCCTTCATCTTCCGTGCTGTTCCCTCTATATAAACCTGCTCCTTTACCTCTCATTTTTCACTTTCCTCAGTGAATTTACGATCAGAGCACTACCGTCACCTTTGATAAACAAGCATATCGTCTACTTGGTGCATCCGTCCTCTACACCTTTCCTGGTGCTCATCTTTAACTAGTAAGTACTCTTCACCCATTATTGAATTCTTGTCATTTTTTAGACTTTGCACACTCGTCGTCTATATAGATCCGTCAGTGTCTTAGGGTTTACCCATCACATGTAGGTGACAGATGTCTAGTGCGTCAAGTATCCAGTCGTGTGTCCGCGAGGAGGCGGGCTACGATGAGGTGTTCCCGTCAGGTCAGAACGACCCTAGCACCTCGAGTGAAGAAAGGAATCCGTCAGCCACCTCACCTTCCACAAGGGATGAGGATTTGGACATGGGTAGGTCAGGGGATGACTCTACTGATGGCCTAGTTGGTGTCAAACCCTCGACCCATTCCGTCATAGGTCCTGATGGACTTAGGGAGTTTATAATACTACCATTGTGGACGGTCAACGACTTCATTTCTACTGTCAAAGAGTCACACTTCAACACGCTTAGGGAAAAATTCCAAATACCCGATAACATCCCCCTCCGTCTACCCTACAAGTTAGAGAAGTGTTACTACGAGGGTGTCGAAGGTGTCGGAGTCTATGAGCAAATGCTGAAGGCAGGGCTCAGATTCCCATTGAGCGCTCTCCATCATCGTCTTCTCCAATACTTAGGGTTGGTCGTCACACAGATTACTCCAAATGCCTGGAGGGTTTTTCTTAGCGTGGAGGTTTTGTACGGGGCCATGTTCGACGGGGCGCATCGGTTGACGGTGGAAGAATTTTTCCACTGTTACTGTTCGACTAAGATCGTTTAGTCCAAGGGCATGTATAATTTTGTACCTAAATTATAATGTCTTCAACAAGAGTGCATTGCATGGGCTTGATGATAATGGAGTTCAGAAACAAAGCACTGATTTTGTAGACAGGTACCAGTTGACTTAGATTTGTTCAAAAAGAAGTGTTTCACGCAAATATTCAGTTTCATACACTTGTTTTAGATGGAGACAACCTTACCTATCAATTGGGCAGAGCCTAGTGACAATAAAATGGGGTGAGGTTGGGGTAGATCTAAGGTTTGGTTGTCAATGATGCTGAATTCAACCATGTATACTAGCTACTTTTATTTTGGTGGGAGGGAGGGTAGTTGGTGCGTCTTGCTCTCAACCGTGTGTGTGTCAAGTATGCTTTGAGGCAATCCTGGTTCATTATTTTTTTGTTTGAAATTGAATGATAACTTTGTAAGGGTACATTGGGTCCGGCTCCTCTACCGTTAGAAACCCTCCCGTTCTCTCATTTTTTGTATAGATAAAGGACACGTGGCAATTAAATGATCTAATGGTTCAAAAAGCCACTTCAAGCTGTCCTATTTCTTGCAATCTCCTGTTCTTCGCCTCTCCCTTCTCTCTGCAACATCACCACAGCCAGACCCATTCTCTCCTTGGGTTTTTTTTTTTTTAAGTGGCACAGTGGGTAGGAAGGGCTTCCGGCGGGATCACGGTGGCAGCACAATACTTCTTGGAGTGGCTTGATTGGATTGAGGGTAAGCGTTCACTTTACCTGGGTTTCTCTGCCGAAGATGGCTTAATTAGTGATTTTGGGTTGAGGGATGGGTAACCTGTGTTTGTGATTTCCGATGTGAGTAATTTCTTTGTGGTGTCAATGGTAACAGAAAGGTTATGGAGATGGGATTAGGACAGAGAAGTAATTTTTCTGTTTTTGTTTTGTGGGTTTCTGATGGGTACAAGTGTTAAGAATGTGAATCCTAGTAAATCACCATTTGTTGAAGCTATTGAAGATAAAATTAGAGAAAAAGATAAAGTTGCACATAACATCAGATAACTAGACTTTATCTCTTTTTGTTGTAATCTTTTTTATTTTTCAAATGCTTGTAATTATCCTTATAAATGAAATCCATACAGAAGCCTGGAGATTGATTTGGCTACTAGCTTCCTTTACACTCTGTTTTTCAAACTAGAAGAACACTATGGCAGGGAATGATTTTATTTTATTTTTTTAGAACCCAATTTACTGCTGCTTCGGTATTTTTGCTTCTTAGGATGCAAAATGGTGAGAAGATTAAAGATTTCATCATTCATTTTCATATTTTGACAGTAAAAGTTAGCCAAATGGGTTGAATTTCTGTAAAATTTTCTGGCTGTGATTATAACAAGTCTTAAGTTTTTTAAAGTGGTATTAAACCTTTATACCTGCATTCTTATAGTAAAAAAAGGTTCTTTTTGTTGATTCCTTTGAAAAGCTCAAGTTCATAAGTGATGAAGTTTGAAACGATGACGAGTTTGTAAAAAAACAAGGAGAGAATGGGTCCAGCGATGGTGATGTATCAGAGATCAGAGGGAGACGAAGGGTAGAAGATTGCAGAAATAAAGATAGTTTGAGTTGGCTTATTTTGAACTATTAGATCATTTAATTGCCACGTGTTCTTCATCTATATAAAAAAGGGAGAGAACGGGAGGGTTTCTAACGGGAGAGGAGCCTGACCCGGGTACATTTCCATATCTTGAATGTTGATGCTACGCTTGTAGTCTAGCCAGTACTTCTGCTGTTATGCCTTATTAATTTCATCACCATATCTATGAAGACTTTAGTGTGATTTTGGGGGTCTCTTAAAAACCAAAACAGGACACAATTAAAATTTTCTAGTTTTGCTATGTGAAGGTTCTTTCTGTTGGAAGAGGGACGCTAATAATCTGCATTAAATTAAAGGAACGTATATATCCAATGATGATAACATTTTACTCTTTTTGCATTGGATGAATTCAACCCCACCAATTTATTAGAAAACAAGTACATGGTAAATTTTTCCCAGTGCAGAGAAATGGCAAAAGGTCTCATATGGGCAACAGCAGAGGATTTGGCAAGGAATAGAGGACGAGTTGTCTCTCTTTATCGCCAGATATTGCGGAGCATCAACTCCCCAAAGCTTCCACTCACTTTTGCAGCAAGATTGGCTAAGAAAGCAGAGGTTCTTGCTATCTTCCTGTTGGCTTCTGAAGAGACATCCCTGCATAACATTGAAGACCTTATTGACACTGCTGAGTATTCTCTTTCCCTTCTAAGAAAAGGTGAAATCCCCAAATAAATACAATGAGTGAGTCATGTCTCTCTCTCTCTCTCTGTTCAGTGGTTAAATCTCACTTAACCTATACAAGATACACATGGAAGAAACTAATTTTGATGAACTACTTTGATGTCACTTCTTATTTACTGAAATAAAAACTTTAGTCCTTTCTTCGTGATGCGTGAATGTATGTTTCTCGTGCGCCCATCAATGACCACAAGCTAGCCAATTAATTCTCAAAAGCCTTCTTTTAGTTCCAAATTAATTAATCTATTAATAAATAACGTACTTTATTGAAAAGGAGAAACACTGTATACAGGGAGTATACTAGAGACCATCATAGTCATATATGTAAATTACAATGATCAATAAAATCTAAAAGAGAAGTGAAGGAAAAGGAACCCAAAGATGGCAGCCAATGAAATAATAAAATTCTGAAAAAACAACTTCAAATCAGGAATAGTCCTTCCATGGTCCTCAAAACTTCTAGCATTGCATTCCTGCTATAAACACCACATTAAGTAATGAGGAACTGCTTCCCAAATTCTTTTATACTGGTGATGCCCAAAACAAACTTGCCAATAAGATAACATATCCAAAACTCTTAGTGGCATAACCCACTGAACACCAAATAAATTGAAAACCATATTCCACAATTTTGAAGCTATAGGGCAAGGAAGCAAAAGGTGATCCGCAGACTCCTCAAGAATTTTGCATATTTAACACCAATCTATCATTATAATGTCTTTGGGAAAACAATAGTTCCAAATTTATGTAAGTGGATTCATCATATATCTTTGGGAAAACAATATTTTTGTGCTTCTCTTTCCATCTTGTCTATCTGTGAGGAACATTGCTTATATAATATGGTTTATATTGATTTTGTGTTTGGGATAATCGTTCATTGTGGAGAAATCAGAAAATCACTTCCTATATGCTATTGACTATCCGTTTTAGAAAATGAATAAAAATAATGAACTAATGCATTGTTCAATACGATGACCCTTGCCTTTATGGTAATGCCAACATATGTCTGATGCACAATGAAGCTTGTGAGGAATTTCAACCAGGTCTTTTATATAAATAAATATAAGTGACATGATCAGAAGAATTATCATCTCCATTCAACTTTACATATTATAATGTGGAAGAGAATTAAAAATAATGTGAGATGTGATTTGGAATAAAATATATAACTCTAGGTCAACTAAACAACTTGTGATGATGAGATTGCAACACAAAGGTTATCTTATGCTTTTTTTTAGGTGATAATTGAAAGCTATCTTATCTTTTTTAGTAAAAAAAAGAAGTATCAAGAAATGAATTAGTGACTTCATTCATTCATAATTGAACATGTGAATATTTGGAGGCAAATTGCATATCTTTAAAATATCTTTTGGTCAATATATTTTCTTTTGTATGCAGAATTTTTTTTTAATTGCATAGATCCACATCCTACACCTTCAATATTATGCTAATTACTCAAGTTTGTGTATTAAATTAACCTTTGTATTTTTAAGGGGTCTAGATTTGGGCTAGTTATTTCTAATTCAAGAGGTCTCTTTGGGCCAATTTGATTTTTCATAGGGAATCAGGTATAAATTTTAAGAAGTTAACATAAAATTTTTACTATATTCTATAAAAACTAAACTATATACTATAATTATTTTTTAACGATATGTATTTAAAAAAAAAAAAAAAAAAACCAAGGTGCCACCGGCCTTTGGGAGTCTTTTGGCTATATATTGCTAAATTTAAAACATATTTGCGTTATAGGTACTGTAGGTGAAGAATTTCACACAACATCTGATTGTATCCTACCGCGGTGCCTGGCGCGGTGCGGTTTTGCCCCTCGTCCCCGAGTATGGCCCTAGCATGCAAGCGCTTAGCTTGGACAAGTGGAATCCCACATCGGTTAGAGAGAGCGCCCCACTACCCTTTATAACACTTCAGGAGCTTGGGTAGTGTACCACTACTCACGCGTGAGTAGTGGTACACTAGCCTAAGCTCCAGAAGCATATAAGGGCTAGTGGAAGCGCTCTTCTAACCGATGTGGGATTACAAGTCCAAGCTAGGCGCTTGCTTGGTCCTGCACTCGGGGCGAGGGCAAAAACCGCATCGCGCCTGGCACCGCGGACGGACAACAATTAGATGGGGCGGAGGCAAGCTAAGGCTCATCCTAACCCCAAAAAGCGCTTTTTGTAGGTGAAGAATTTCACACAACATCTGATTGTATCCTACCGCGGTGCCTGGCGCGGTGCGGTTTTGCCCCTCGTCCCCGAGTATGGCCCTAGCATGCAAGCGCTTAGCTTGGACAAGTGGAATCCCACATCGGTTAGAGAGAGCGCCCCACTACCCTTTATAACACTTCAGGAGCTTGGGTAGTGTACCACTACTCTTATAATTGGAAAACATGAACGGAATTTACATTCTTTAATGTGTTATTGTGTCACTGTTTGAATGGTCCACTTCCTATAGAAGATTGCATAAAGTTTATCTCCTACACATGTAAACTCAGACCTTTTAATTAACCTTCTTGCACAAAGTACATTAAGCAACACAAACTAACATTAGGTCTACTACATTGATGCTTAACTACATCCAAATAACACTCAAAATTGATTAAGAATGAAAACATTAATATCCAAATGTTTTATGGAATCAAAAGCATATCATTAATTAACAACAAAGAATGAACATTGATAAAGACTAAAGAGCAAGTTAAATTCAAAAGAGAAAGAAGACTAAATTAATATGCACACAAATGATGAAATTTGTGCTGTGTTGATATCTAGCAATAATATGTAGTTAAACCAAAAATTCCCTATAGGGCCTTTGAGCACTGTAGCACCAATAGGTGGTTAATGCCTAGCAGTAGTTGAAATGAGATTTTAATCGAGGATAGTCATTATTCAGCCCCATATAGTTTCAGTTACGTGAATAGAAGTTGGAAAGTAAGAAAAGGATGTATACTAATAGTTGTGATAAGATGCTCTAGTTTTTAGCCTTTGCATATGATGATTATTGTCCCCAAAAAATAAAAATTAACCCAGTTGATTACTAAAATTAAAAATAGCACATCAAAGAAAATAACAAGAAAATAAAATTGGCCTCAAAGGGACATTCCAATTATGATGATATGGTTGTGGTATTTGCAAAGGTGTGGAGAGAGAACAATTGGATACGATTGGATTCTTTGCCATTGCCCTTGTCATAGGATTTCATAAACCACTTCTTTTTTATTTTATTGCTTTGTAAGTGATAGATCTTATTGGTTTGGTATATAATTTATACCTTGATATTGAATTTTCTCTTTTATATATATATATATATATATATATATATATATATATATATTTGTTTTGCCATTTCTTTTCACTTATATTTTTTTGTTTACCCATTTATTTTTTATTTTTCTCTTATAGGTAGATGCTCCCATACCAGGTAGCACAGTTCCAAATTTGCCAATAGAAGACATCTCAGTTCAACAGGTATATTTCATTTCCTCTTTTATTGTGATTTTACTCTTATATTTGTTTTTGTTTTGCCATTTCTTTTCACTTTTTTTCTGTGTAATTTATAGGCAGCTGCTCCCCTACCAAGTAGCACAATTCACAACTTACCAATAGAAGATATCTCAGTTCAACAGGTATATTTCATTTCCTCTTTTGCTAAAATTAGCATATGTTTTTGTTAAGTGTGTAAAAGTGTGAAAGTATGAGGACTTGCTTTGAGCATATGATTTAATTGAGTTTGGGATCTAATGGGAAAAAAAAATTAAGACTAATGAGGCTTTTTTTATATGTAAACATTAATTAAATAAAATTATATAATACTAATTAAATTAAGAATAATTTGATGTAAATACAGAAATTAATGAATAATACTAACTAAACTAAGGTAAATTTCATATAGAGGATTGAATATCATAGTTGAACCATAAATTTAAATAAATGAACTAAAAAATTTTATTTTTAAAAAAAAGAAACTTTAACTTGTATATATGACTATGCATAGTTAAGTACAGTTACGATCTAAATTTTAATTTTATATATTCTTTTTAAGAGAAAGAGATAGATAGATATTATTTGGTGTATGGTTTTGTAGGAGATTAGTTTACAAAAAATAAGGTCTCAAACTATTAGAGGAGATTAGTCATCATTGATGATCTATCACATTTGCAGCATTATTTTTGAAACATTTTAGGGTTTCAATTGGTTTAAATTCCTATTGGTCTCCTATTTTAAAAACCTTGTTAGAAATGAAAAAGAAAAATACTGAAGATACTACAAAATGTTCACAATTTAATGTGATAATGATTATAATTGATGAATTTCAACCACTTAATTAGTTCTCAAAAAAAAAAAAAAAACTTAATTTATTTGTGTTTGAATTACTTTTTTAAGTGATTGGTGATATGTCATTTAAACTTGTAGTAAAATTTGTGGTATTTTTAGCATCACTCTTTAAAAAAAGTACCAATTATTTAAAAAATGTTATATTTTTATAAATTTTTGGCCTCTTACATAAAGAGATGGAGCCCTTTTTTAGTAGGGATTTTTTTTTTTGTGGGGCCTTGGGCCATATATATATATATATATATATATATATATATATATATATTTATATTTATATCTTAAACCAGCTCAACTTTTAAGATCAAACTGTAAAAAGAAAATAAAATCATATTATATTCTCACAATTTAGTAAATTTTCAAGGCATATTTTTATTCATGAATCATGTACACGAAATTTAAACAACACAAACAAGAACAAAATCTGGCTCATCAACTTAAAGATACATGGATCACAAAGATTTGAAATTATTCTAAAAGCAAGCCGAAGAAAGAAAATCCCAACATTAGAGTACATAAGTTCAACATATTTTGAAGGTTAAGGGTCCGTTTGGATACAGCTGAAAATTGAAAACTGAAAATACTGTAGCAAAATAATTTTTAAATGTGTAAATAGTATCGTGAGACCCATTTTTATTGAAAAAGTTGCTGAAAAGTGATATTTGTGGGTCTGTAAACAGTGCACGAATGCACTGTTCATGGTTGAAAAGTCAGCCTTTGCGGCTGAAAGCAAAAAAAAAAAAAAAAAGGGTGAAACGCGTTTGCGTCCAGACGTGGACGCAAAACGCACAAACCAAACATACACTAAATCTTGTGATAGTTTAGTTTACCACCCTTTACGCTTACTTAAATAAATTGTTTTGTATAGGGTGATTCTAAAATTAATCTGGTCCCTCATGATGGTGATAGCACCCAATCACAGGTATCATGACCTCTAAACTTATGATAATTATCTTATGTAATTGAGTTTTTCACTTTTTCGTGTGCATGTAGTATAAATTCCCTGTTAAATATATACACTCAAGTTATGTTTATATAATTTTTTTTTTCTAACTTCATTGTTATTTATAGGATAGTGCCCCACCGGCTACATCCAGGCCATTATTTATTTTTCTGAGAAGATCCAGGCCATTATTGTTTATCTATGATAGGTATTATCACAAAATCTTTTTTTTTTTTTTTTTTTGAGAAACATATCACAAAATCATTTTGTTCTTTTATATATATATATATATATATATATATATATATATGTGTGTGTGTGCCTGTTTTCCGTACATGTGCAATTACTAATATTGTAGAGAAACCATGCACTCATACGAATGATATTTAAAAATAAAATATAAAAACAATCTCATTTATATTTTTATGAATAGGTCACAATGCTTGATCAAGTGCCAGCTGTTTGCAATTTCAATTATGGGAGGGATGGTAGCTGGATATTGTCTACAAATTGGAGGTATGTTTTAATAATATGGTTATATATATATATATATATATATATATATATACATATATACATATAAGCTAGTGCCATATTATCAATATTTTAAAAAATCAATATTTTATCTTGAAGTTGCTAGCTATCAGCCTCAATAAATAAATAAATATGTAAACACTAATTCATTGTGGAGCTTAGGAGTTCTCTCAATTCTTATCTAAACTTGGCTTGTCTATATAGTATTAGGTTCTCATCATCTTATTGAGTCTCAGATTTCTTCTTCATCATAAAATATTTGGTGGATCTTGTTCTTTCTAAGTTTTCATAGATAGTTTCTTTTTCAAGTGGGTTAGGATCTTTGTTAAGGTTTTGGATCCTAATTTTTTCTATTGCTATGTGCCTATGTCATCATCAACATATTCATCGTGAATGAATCTTGGCTTTCAAACCTGAGTTTTGGGATTTATGATTGGTAATTCCCAAACATGGTTTATTCTTAATCATACCTCTAGACTTTTTTGTTGTATAGGTATATGAGTCTGTGACATTGTCACTGGTATCTCTCTCTCTCTCTCTGTGTCTGCTATACTGTATATTTTTGAGTTACAGAAGAATGAGTGCTTTGGTTAAATGAATAGAGCTAACTATTAATTAATAATGAATGGTTGGGCGTTGAGCCAAAAAGTTACTGCTGAATAAATGGTTGGTGTTTTTTTGGATAAAATATATATATATATATATATATATATATATATTTGAATGAATGGCTTGTATATTTGTGTTGTGGATATAATATGATGTGTTTTATTTACCACTCTATGTTTATAAGATGCAATATATAATACTCTTGATTCTTGAAATATTTAATATATAATGTTTATAATATAATATACAATATAAAATTTATATTTGTTTTCATAGGAATATAATATATAATTTTTTTTTTATAAAACTTACAAACAACTTTATTAAGAAAACATAATAGATACATCATAGAGAAGTCCTTGTTCTATAGAACAAGCTCTTTTCAATCCAAATAGAAAAGTCATCAAAACATAATGCTTGTTTAGCTAGAATATGAGTAGGAACATTGCCCTTCCTACGAACATGAGAAAATTTGACGGTACGGAACTCATAGGAAGCCGTTCTAACTCCATAAATCACATGAGCAATAGAGGCCAGAGCTGGTGAAGTATAACAAAGAGCCCGAACCAAGATCTGTGAATCTCCTTCCAATACAAAATCTTGAATCCCAATATCTCCAGCAAATATCATCCAAGTTTCAAAGGCTTTTGCTTCAATCTCGACAGCACCTAGAGGAAACCAAAGCTTCTTCCTCAACCCTGCAATAAAATTCCCTTCTTGATCTCTAATTACAACCCCCACACCAACTTCTTTTTGACTCTCAAATACAGCCTCATCCGCATTAACCTTATACGAAGGTTCAATCGGATGAAGCCATTTAGACTCTAAAACTTGATGATCCTTCACTAGAACCTCCACCGCAGCCCAATATTCACTCAAATACTGCTGACACCATTGTAAAAATTGCTTGCCATTTTTCCTTTTCCCACCATGGATGACATCATTCCAATTTGTCCAAAGAGTCCAGACAATAGAAACTGACAGAGCCACATACTCACTAGACCACTTTGCCTCCATTCACAAATATACCAAAGAAAATCCACAAAGTTCTGAAAATGCATATTGTTTAAAGATCAAAACTGATCAATTAACGCCCAAAGTTCTTTCACCTGAGGACATTCCCAGAAAAAAATGGACCAATGACTCAGATTTCAAACCATACTTTTCACATGTATCATCTAAGAGAACATGATGATGAATCAAATTTGCTTTTGTTGGAAGAATATTCCATGCAGCTTTCCAAGCAAAGTATCTTATCTTATGAGGGACATTGAAAAAAAAAAATTTTAATCATTAATTGAATTTTTTTACTTTTCTACGAACCAAACACATCAACAATGTTTACGGAGAAATCTGTAACAATCTGCAAGCAACCAAAGTACCATACGCATCTCCAGAAGCAATTTGCTGGTTCATGTCACGCCCTTGCATTGCTGGTTCCAGCACCACCCTCTACACAGAATAAATCACATTTTCAAGCCAAATCTCTAGCCATAAACCACATTTTTGAGTCGTAAACCAAAAATTTTATTGCACAAACACACTATACAACAAAAACAAAGGGCTTAAGCTTTAGAGTCAAAACAAAACAAAAACAAAAGCCTTCATAAAATCTAGGCCATTGAAAGCCAAACTTCACTAAAATTCACCAATACAAAACCCATTAATTTAAAGACCCCATTATCAAAGGCAAGACACACAGATTCTAAAACAAGATCATAATTTTTGTTTATAGTTATGAAAAGGGTAACCATTATCACTAGCTGCACAAACAAGGACATAATTTTTTTGAAATTACAAAGAAATGATTTTTGTTGCTTGTTATTGAAAATTAAGAGAAACCCATAAGAGGAAAAGTGAAAATAAATAGAGGTTAAGAGCCAAAGAGACCTAAATAGGGAAGAGCTTGGTGATACCCCTCTTAGACAAAGCAGAGATAATCTCCTAAGAGATTCCAAGCTTAGCGACCTCCAAATCTTCATCAACTTTCGACGACGAAGCAGATGAGGCTTCGGATTCGTAATCAGCTACGGTAGCAAACTCGGAGAGAGAAAGCAAGGAATGAATGGTGAAAGTATTTGGTTTTTCTGAGAAACCGAGAGAGAAAGATTTGGATTTTTTTTTTTTTTTGGCTAAAATACAAAACTAATCCTCTAACTTTCTTCAGATTTCATTTCAGTCCTCTAACTTTACTTTCGTTCATTTCAGTCCTTTAAGTTTCAGATTTATTCAATTAAGGCGTTTTTCATTAACTTTTGTTAAAAATTTTTGAAAAAAAAAATCTGGAAATTATTTTTTAATCATTAATTGAATTTTTTTAGTTTAAAAAATTTGAAGAAAAATTTATAAAATTGAAAAATTGACCACAACATATAACAAAATTTGATGAAAAAGCCTTAATTGAATAAACTTGAAAGTTAGAGGACTGAAATAAAATTTGAAAAAACTTAGAGGGTCAGTTTTGCATTTTACCCTTTTTTTTTCTTTTTTTTTTATTCTTTTTTTGATGAGAAGATTTGGATGTTTTGTTCATGTTTAGATTAGAGTTTTAATTTAATTAATTTAATTTCCTTTTTAAATAATCTGTTTTTAAATTTTTTTATTTAGTTAAAATTAATAAATTATTTTTTTAATGATGTGGTTTTTTAAATATTAAAATGCAAAATGCAAAATTGAAATTTATTATTATTATTTTAATAGTCATGTAAGCATTGTGAGTGTTGATTGTGTATTCTGTTTGCCACATATAGGTAACTTCTGTTAAGTGAGTAACGGTAGGGACTAAAATAAAATGCGTTAATTGATTTATGGACTAAAAGTGGTGAAATGAAATTGTAGGGACCAAAATGGAAAAAATGCAAAATGTAAGAACTAAAAGTGCATTTACGCCTAAATTTCTACTCTATTTTTAATCATAACACGTTGCTAATCCTTTTACAAAAAAATGACACATACTAATCAATACGATGCACTTCATTTTTTTTTTCCCCCGTATCAATGCTTTTGTAGAATGCAGATGCATGGTGATTTGGTTGGCCTCTCTTCCCAAAGATTCTGATATTTTTTTTGTTCTTTCAAGTATTTTTGGTTAGGATGGTTAAAACAGTTTGGGGGATAGGATTATTTGTGTTTGGATGTTGGATGAGTCACTATAATCAAAGAGAGAGAGAATCTAATCCTCTATCCTTTGTCTTTTGATTGTTATCACTATCCTTACAATAGTTAGTGAATTCAGTTTGTAAGCTTGATGAGTTTTTTATTTTTATCTGAAATTTTAACAGGTTTAGCTATCAAAAAAGCATTTTTTGCTTTGAAGGTCAAGAAAGACCAGTCTAAATATTCTATTTGTTTTTGCCACAAAGAAAATATTCAGGTAAGATATATCATCTATCAAAGTACCAGAGAGCAATTTGCAAGGAATGAGCTTAATTTTTTTTCTTTCTTTTCAATGATAGATCATTTTGGTGTTTGGAATTAAATTGTGAAAAAAAGAAATAGGAGTACCCTTTTGATTTAGTAGAAGCGTAGGGTATGATTTGTACTCCCTCCGTCCCCTTTTTTTTGTCCTCTATTCCATTTTGAGATGTCCTAAAATATTGTCCTGTTTCTAAAAATAAAAGTAATTAATTTACTAATGTTCCTATTATACCCCTATTAATTTACTAATTCAATTTTTTAGTAAATTTTTTTAAGGGTAATTTTAGAAACTTATACATTTTTAAAAGGTAGACAAGACAATAAATGATGTTCCCTTAAAAAGTTTGACTTTTCAAACAGGACAAAAAAATTGGAACAGAAGGAGTATCAAGGAACAATGGGTATGTTGCTTTTTTTCTTTTTTTTCTTTTTTTTAGTAAAATGAGAGTAATTACTAATTACACATTGTGCAATATCTTAAGTATTGTACCTAATCTTAATCTCTCATCTATAATGACTAATAAACAATGGATAGTTTTATAAAGGTTTTTTTTTTTTTTTTTTTATATGAATTGAAAAATACTTAACAAATTAATTAATTTTTTTTCAAAACCATTAGAAATTTAGTTTCTCTTAAAAAAATAGTAAAAAAAGAAGAAATTTAGTTTCTTTTTCTCAAATTAAGTTTTGAGTGGAGCTCTTCTCAAAAAAAAAAAGTCTTGACTTTTGAGTGAAGCATTGTTGACTTTTTATAATTCTTGAACAACAAGTTTATCCTAGGGGCACTGCAAAAATGTCAATACAAAAATTATCACTTTAATGTCTCAGTCTCATAATATATATATTACTTTATAGTTTATAGTCTTTAAAGAAACTTAAAATATTCTCAAAAAAAATAAAGAAACTTAAAATGGTTTTATCTTAGAATTAGATATGTAACCATATTGGGAGGAAAAGTTGGCAAATGAAACGAAACAAGCAAAATAGTTAAAGATGAATTGAAGTTAAAGAGCACATAATAAGTGCCTAATCAAGAAAGAAGTACGGCCAAAGAAAACGGAAGGCAAATGCACTCAAAGTTTTCTACTTTAAGCGAATCTGTTATATAGCTTAATATATTTATGTAAACGAATCTGTGCAATTTAGCCTTTAATATTCAAATACCTTGTATTTATTTATTAGGTATCGATTCTTTTTGTGGTTAGAAGTATTATTGTAATGATCAATTTATATAGGATAGTGACTGTTAGCTTTTCCTCTTTACTCTTTTATTAAAAAATAAAAACTTGTATTCAAAGGCTCCTAAAAGAAAATTAGGTTTGTGAGTTCTAGTTAACTTAATTAGTAAAATCTCTGATACTTGAATAAAAGATCTGGGATTCAATCTCTACAGAAGTGGATGACATAAGTTGAAACTCTCTAAAAAAAAAAAAAAAAAGTCTCAATTAATATGATTTTTTTTAGCAAAGAGTCTTGTATTTTCATGGATAGTTCTTGGTATTTCTAATGGGAATATTTATGATTTAAATCTGTCTTTTCCAACTATTTAATTATATATAAAAAAAAATTTCAAAAAATTTATAACTCAAGGATATTACATATTTTCATTTTATAGGAAGAATTAATGTTTAAATCCTCTTTCTCCTATTATTGGTTTTTTTTATTATTTTTTTTTATAGGATTCTCCTATTATTGTTAATAGCGAATTATCATGATAAAAAAATGATTTATTTTTTTTTAATGTTGGTTGTGTGACTTGTGTCAGATAAATGGTATGAACCTTCTAGTGAAATTTGGCCATAGAAAACCAAAAGAAAGGTAGAAAACTTTTCCAGTGTCAAAATCAAGCTGTGAACATGCAATTGGTGTGTTCAGGCTAAAAAAGCATTCAGCCGACAACAAATGTACCGAAGGTCCGAAAGCCATAACATAAGGCAATCCAAGAAAATAGTACTAGAAAAAAAAATACTAAATTTATAATATTTTCACAATAAATTCTAAAAACACTGAAAACGTAATTCGAGAAAAAAATATTACTTTTTTTCTAATAATATTTTTACCGATAAACAAAAAAGTAATTTAAACAGTCATTTTAAATTAAATATCTTTAAAACTTAACATTTAAGTTTTGTCGTGAAAATGTGATTGAGATAACATTTCTTTTTTTGGTTTCCCACAGTGTTTCCTCAAAGCTTTCAACCAGAGACTAATCACTGTTCACGACGGGTGGGCCCATAACGGGATAAATCGCTGGCCCAGGGAGTTTTTTCAAAGTGCTGTTGCCCGGACTTGAACTAGGGAGCTCCTAGTCAAACCCAAGACAGCCACTTTGAGGCCAAGTGCCCAACCACTTGGCCAACCCCACTGGGTTGATTGAGATAACATTTCTTCAAAGTAGAAAACGTATCTAACTCCTATTTTACTGTTTATAAATATAGAAAAAAGAGAATATAAAAAAAAAAAGATAAAGAAAGAAAGTCATATGGCAACTAAAAAAGCACGTGAATGAATACGAAAGCAGTTCAAACGCAAAGAAAACAGATACCAAAATAAAGGTGGCGGTTTTTTGGGGGACATGTACAGTGTAGCTGTGAGAGAAAAAAAAAAAAAAAAAAAAAAGAATAAATCGTTTTCCTCGTGCATTAAATAAAATAAATTTCTTCCGCTTATTGGCGTATTGGCTGTACCTGTGCGTTTTTGTGTGCGTTACGTGTTTAAAGTACTTTTCCAATTTGCTATTGTGGGGGCACATCACATTACACCACACATAAAATAAAAACCCATTTATATATCTTTCAGTATATATAAAACCAATCTCTCCTATCTAACTTTGTCATAGCATTTCCTGACACCAAAATAAGAAAACAAGAAAACTTTGTCATAGCATTTGATATCTCTCTCTCTCTCTCTCTCTCTGATCAATAGATCTCTAAATCTTGTAGAATCTTGAAGATGAAGAGGAACTGCAATTTGGAACTTTGCCTTGTTCCCTACTCTGCCTCTCTTCCTTCCAATGATTCAGGCGACGACCACCAGCCAATGTAAGCTCTCTCTCTCTCTCTCTCTTTTTATTTCTCTAATTCAATAATTGAAGGACGGATTTGAATCATAGATATCATCGTTAAAAATACTAAGAGATGTCAGTTAAATTACAAAACTCTCGACAGTTGTCTTTGACTCTTTTAATTTTTTCTGATTATTGTTGTGTTTTGTGTTTATGTAGGATGGAAGAGCGAAGAGGAAGCCCACAACAGAACCAGCAACAGCAACAGCTGACTATTTTTTACAATGGCAAGATTTGCGTTTCTGATGTTACTGAGTTTCAGGTATGTTTGTGAACTAGTTAATTCTTTCTGTCTTCTTATCTCTTTGCATGGTTTTCCTTTGTGAAATGCATGCACCAAAATTGTTGGGTTGAGTTTGCCTATAAAATAATTTAAGAATTGCTAATTTTGGTTGGTGAAGACTGAAGTCGGCTGCTTTAACTTCTAGTTGCAATTTTTTGAATTTTAATTTTCAAATCATTGGCTTTTATTCTCCTTTATTTTTTTGGTACCGTGTTGTACCTTTGTGACAAAATTTTCAAAGTCAGCGTACGATAGTGGAGTAGTACGTAATTTAGAGGCTGCAACCATGGAATTGTTAGGAATTGAGAATTTAAGATCGGTGCCGACAAATTGTTAAGAGTTGGTGCTTTTACTGTGGACATAATTTTTTTTAATTCTCGAAGTCTTATTTTTCACCGTATATAACATGATGGACTAGAATGATTTCATAGATTTGGACTAGAATAATTTCATAGATTTGGACTAGAATAATTATTCCTATATTATTCAATATGTTAATTTTCCCATTACTTCTCAAATTCCTATTGTGGTAGCAGTTATACATGTGTCAATTACAATATTTTTATGCTAGAAAGAAAACACATTAAAAATATTTGCTAATTAGTAAAGCAATTTGTTCATATATTTCAGGCTAGATCCATCTTATTGCTTGCTACAAGAGAAATGGAGGAAAGGCTGAAAACTCTAACGGGGTCAGATCTATCTTCACCAACACTGCAAACTGAGCAATATAGCCCTAGTGCTGGTCTTTCCATGAAGAGGTCACTGCAAAGGTTTCTCCAGAAGAGAAAGAATCGGATCCAAGCAACATCGCCATATTGAAAAGTTTACTGTATTGGAGAGAAGAAAAGTGATATTGTTGAGTTTCTACAAATTTTTTTGTGTCGAAAGCAGATTCCATGGGGTGAACTAGTTTGTGCCCAAAAAAAAAAAAAAAAATTAAATATTGGCATGGTCTTCTCAATGGAGGCCACCAAAATTACAAAATGGATATCAAACATGGCTCAAGACTCTCGATCTATATTTGTTTATACTCTTAGTTCCCAAAGTAAACATTCTAGTTCCACCTCCCCATAGTAGGTTCTATGGGGCTTGTAAATTATTTATTTAATTAAGGCTTTATCATGGCCAAACATTTCATTACTTGATTAACATTACATATTTTTCTTTTTTCTTTTTCTTTTTCTTTTTTCTTTTTTTTTTTTTTTTTTGGAGCAAAAGCCCCTAAAGAGTGGTTATTCTTATTTATATATATATATATATATATATATAGAGAGAGAGAGAGAGAGAGAGAGAGACTATTCTTATATAGTTATATTTGTTGTTCTTTCTTATTTTTCTTTTTATGAAAAGGGGGGGGGGGGGGGGGGAGGGGGGGGATAATGACATAATTTTTTTCCAAGAAGAAGATAATGAAAAAATTAAGTAGAGTTTGTGAGCATGTTTCCTATTAATATTGTTAAGTTTTTTTTTTAGAGCAATCATAGTCTATGATATTAATTATATATTTTTTATGAGTAATACTATAGACACAAACTATTTTATAACATTTTTACAAAATGTTGATGTGACCAACCTCTTATTAGTTTTTATCTAAGACCACCATTTATATCACTTTATTATTTATCAATAATCACTCACCACATTAGCAGTTTAAAATTTTTTTGTAAAATAGTTTGTATCGATCTCTAGTATTATTCATTTTTTATATTTCCTTTTCTTTTTTAATTCCAAACAACGTTTTTAATTCTGCAACCTTTACCTAAAATATGTCAACTCCACGTCACTGCTCCTCAAAGTTTTTTTTTGAGAAGGAACTCCTCAAAGTTCGAGAGAATGAAAAATCAATGATAATATAATAATTCTAAATCTTTTATTAATTTCTGGGGAGATCAACGTTTTTCATTCTCTCCTTAAAGTTGGAGAGGATGAATAATTATTGATAATATAATAATTTCTAAATATTTTATTAATTTCTGGGGAGATCAGCAAATCTCTCAAAGTTGGAGAGAATGAATAATTAATGGTAATATAATACATTCTAAATCTTTATTAATTTCTGGGGAGATCAGCAAATATCCCTGAGTAGGAAGTCCTTCAGTCAATTGCCCAACTGATTTTTTCCCCCTTGAATAAGTGCCCTATGCTATGCGCATATCATCACTTCAATTTAACAGTTTAAGAATATCCTTAATATGTCGTTAGTGTCATGAGTTCTAATTAGTTTAATTAATATATTTTCTTGTTAAATGAATTATATATACGCTAATTATGCGTTTGAAGGAATGATTTGCTATTTACATAGAAATTGACAAATGAAGAAACTTAAAAAGACTCAATATTTACAAAATTCTTTGTTTGGATAATGAGATTTTAAATTCATTGTTTCTAGAAAATCTCGTCCTAAGTTTCTCCAATGCATAAATTAGAAACTCACTAAATAATAATAATCAAAGTTGCATTGTTCTTGTATAAGTGCTTGCGAATGACCTTAGGGCTTAGAGGTTATAATTGATGTTCTCTTTCTCTAAATCATGTTTGGATATTTTTCTTACCTGTAGAATGAAAAATATTTACATAAAAACTATGAGAGGGAAAAAGAAGAAGAAGGAATTCATGCTTCTGATTTGAACTTGGTGGGATTAGTCATTAGATGACGGGGGATCAGTCCAATTGATGGGGCTTATTCGTGAGGAGTTTTGTTGCAAGAACTGTCAATTCTATTTGTCTTATTAGGAGATATGAGGTCTTTTTAATTTCTTCTATAAAAAAAAAAAAATAAAAAATGGTTTTTTAATTGGTTTCCTTTTTATTTTCTTGTAACCATTTTTTTTTAAATTAAAAAAGAAAAAAAAGTTTTTTAATTGGTTTCCTTTTTATTTTCTTGTAAGCATTTTTTTTTAAATTAAAAAAAAAAAAAAAAAGGTCTTGTTGGGAAGGACCACAGGCCCACAGCTGTTTGGTCAAAAGAAGAATTCCCACCAAGGAAGCTTCAAAAAAGAAAAAAGAAAAAATACGCACCTTCTGAAAATCGTTTATATTGAGCAAAATATTCGGGCTTGCGGAGCTTGCCAACTTTTACAATTTTTCTTGAGTTCTTTTAGTTTTAGTTCTAAGACCATACACTTTGTTACTACCTATTTGGGTGTCATCTGTTAAATGGACTATGATGGAGTGTGAACTCGTCAGTCAATGTGGTCGGATGAAGCCAACCTGCAGCCTCCTGGAAGGGTCACCGGTGTGGTGCCTGCCACCACGCCTCCGATGCCAAAGTTAGTATCTAAAGAAATCTTTGAGAAATTGGAGAATGCAAGAAATAATAAATCTCTCTTCGTGTGTTTGTGTATGTACCTTGTTCTCGATAATGGGAGGGCTTTATATGCATACCTTCATGGCTTCTAGCCGTTGGAGTAGTTATGGAGGTCTTAATGCTCCTCCTCGTAACGTCTGATCTGGTTGTAATGTGACTTTAATGTGCTACAACGGCTCATACAGTTGGCCCTATAACCGTTCTTAACTTAATTATGCTGTAATGAATGTATTGTGTTTTCCTCGTCAGTGACGTGGGTATAAGATATGCTCGTCCAAGCATGCCTTCGTCTGTCTTGTCTATCATCGTCACTGAAAGACTTCACTGTCACGATGTCACTAAATTCGTCATTCCTATCAGTTGCCCCCGGATTCCATGGTCGTCATGACATGTCATGTTGGCCGTGGAAGATGGAGAGTCTCCTGGGCCAAAAAGTGCCTGTTGGGCTTCTGTGCCGCATTAACTGCGCAGTGATGGCTTTTTCTGCGTGGTTGCCACGTGTTGGGTGTGGATTGGTGGGGTCATTTTTGTGACCCTTGGGTTTCCCGCCGTTTTTCAGTTGCCTTAGTTTCTGGGTTAAAAACTTCTCCTCTTCGCACCTTTTCATCTCCCAAACAAAAACTCCTGCTGAGTGTCCCTTGGTGAGCTTTCTTCTGCCATTCTTCTTCAGACCGGTGCACCGTTCGCCGCTGCTTTAAAGTATGTTTTTCTTTTCCTTTTCTGCGTTTTTCCTTTTCTCTTCTGTTTTGCTGTGGTTTCTGATTCTTCTTTTTTCCTTTCGTACGTACTCGGTTTTTCTTTTTGGGTTTTTGAGCAAGTGTCATCTTCCCTTGTGTTTTTTTTGCATTTCCATGGTCCGTAGCTCTGAAGTTAGGATAGATTGCCCCTCAATTTCCTTCCTATTTGCGCGATTAGGAGGGTCTTTGGGGAATTTCCCATATTTAGAAAATTTTGTTTTTGAGGGTAACTGTTTGGGCGTTGCGTTGGCTGATCTATTGCCTTTGCTTCGTCAATCGGTTGATTGGTTCGAGGGTCTTGTGAGAGAGGGAGAAACGATGTCTGAAGTTAGGTCTAGCGACCTTGAGACTGGATTATCGTCGAACGGTGATCCAGCGGAGGGGGGTTCAGTCGTCTCTTCCCCTCGTGAGGTTAGGGCTTTTCACGCCCTCGGGGAGGCGTGTGGTTTGGATGCAGATAGTGTGGCTAGATTTAAGGATAGGTTTCAATTTCCAGCAAGGGTTCGTGTCCGTCTACCTAGTACCGAGGATAGGGCCTGCCATTTCTTTCCGGGTGAGGTGTGTTTTTATGAGTCAGCCTTTACCTGCGGGCTTAGATTCCCCGTCCATCCGTTCCTGATGGAACTTTTGGATCGTTTTGGCATTGCACCTGGGCAGCTCATGCCCAATTCGTGGAGAATAGTGGTGAACTGTATGGAGATATGGTTGGCTGCTAATGGAGATATGATCAGGATAGATGAACTGACATATCTGTATCGTTTGAAAGAGTCCAAGGAGTATGGGTATTATGAGTTAGTTCCCTGGACGAGGGATACTAGGATCGTCAGGGGTTTGCCTTCGTCCTTCAGGTACTGGAAATCCAGGTTTTTCTTTGTGTCGGGGGACGATTTTGAGACTCAATCCAGCGCGGATTGGGGTGATGTACCAAGGTTGCATCGTCGGTGGGGAACCCCGGCTTTAGGTGCGTCAGTCTTTCTATTCGTCACTTTCAGTTTTTTTTTTTTTTTTTTTATATATAATGTTGCTGACCCCTTTGCACCTTGCTGTGTGTAGTTAAGAGACGGCCTAAGCTCAAGAGCAGGCATAAAGAGCGCGTTGAGACCGCCATTGGGTACGCCCAGACGATAGAGAGCTGGGACGACCTTGTTAACCCACATACTTTGGCCTTTTATCACCTCGGGCCAGATCCGTCCCCTTACGTTCTTCGTTCAATTGGAATTGAAGGCAAGAAAAGTAAGTACTAACCTCGTCAAGCTTTACTTCCTTTATGCATGTGGACTTTTTCCTAACCATTCCCTTCTTGCAGAAATGACAACCAAGTTCAAGAAGGATATGTACGCAAAGATGAGAGATAAGAAGGACGAGCCTTTATCCAACATCGGGAAGAGAGCAGTGCGTGTCAAGGGAATGACCACTTCTGCCAGTACCGATGTCCCCGTCAACGCCATAGTTCCCGTCACTGAACCGACGAGGACGGCATCTCCAGCTACCTCCATTGAAGAGATCCCTACTCCGGCCTCGAAGAAGCAGCGAACATCAGGGAAGGGGAAAACTGATCCACGGTCGTCCACAATATGGGATGACGAGAGATTGGCCGTGGACAGGGCTCACGAGATGTTGACGGCGGATGACTTTAAGGTCTTCTCTGGTGTGTCTTTCAATGACGTCGCCTCTCGTCACATTCAGAGACTCGTCCAGGTAGAGTGTTCTCTGTACTTAAAAAGATTTTTTTTTTTTTTTTTTTTTTAACGTCGTCTTCACATTCCTTTCCAGGTGCTGGGGGAAAGCATTCACATTACCTCTGAGCATCTTACACAAGAGGCAAGGGTGGCATCCTTAACCTCTAGGATGGAAGCTTTGGAGAAGGAGAACTCGGAGCTGAAGAAGAACCTTGTTGATTCTATGGACGCGGCCACCTCTTTAAAGGAGAAGGTCAAAGTTTTGAACAACGACCTGAGGGTTGAGCGTCAGCTGACTTCGGAGAAGGACGAGCAGCTTCTGAATGCTAAAGAAAGTCTGAAGACCATTGCTGCGAGGTCTGTAGAGGCCTTCCAGACTACGGACGAGTATCAGACCGTCCTATTCAGCTGGTATTTCAAAGGCTTCGAGCTCCTTAGGAGATACCTCGCCAAGCATCCTTCCGGAGTAAACATGGACACTCTGGACTTAGAGGAAGTGGATCAAGAGATGGCCGCTGACGAGGCCGCTCCTCATTCTGCTGTTCAAACTGAAGCTCCTGGAGAGGTTCCTGCTGGCGGTGATGCCCATGAGAATGCTCCTGATGACGATGCCTCTACCCGAGCCTGATACTTAGAAAAATTTTCTTTCTTTCCTTCCTTTTTGAGATGCCCTTCATTTTTTGGGCAGTTATGTAAATCTAATTTTTGAACAATTTTACCTTCTGTCTATTTTGGGAACAACAGGAAAGATTTTTGGCCCAGTGTTTATGGGCTTTCAGTTGTAAAAGAAAATGATGACTCAGCCTATTTCAGGCTTTTAATTTAATGTCACTTACCTGCTTTTTGAAGTAATTATCTTCGTCGTGATATTTTGCAAATTTTTTTTTTTTATATCTTCGTCAAGATACCTTCGTCGATACCTTACATCCGTCAAAGCGGAATTTTGTTACCTTGTTTAGAATATTTCCTTCGTCAGTAACTTACATCCGTCAAGGCGGAATCTTGTTACTTTAGCCATTTTTGGCTTTTCGTGGTTTACACCCTTGTTAGGGATATTGCCTTCGTCAGTAACTTACATTCGTCAAGGCGGAATTTTGTTACTTGGCCATTTCTGGCTTTCAGTGACTTATACCCGTTTTTAGGGATTTTAGTCATCGTCAGTAACTTACATCCGTCAAGGCAGAATCTTGTTACTTTAGCCCTTTTTGGCTTTTCGTGGCTTACACCCTTGTTAGGGATATTGCCTTCATCAGTAACTTACATCCGTCAAGGCAGAATCTTGTTACTTTAGCCATTTTTGGCTTTTCGTGGCTTACACCCTTGTTAGGGATATTGCCTTCGTCAGTTACCTTCGGTTGCATAGACCTGCTCACAGAATAATATTAGCTGAATGGATTCTTTATTGATTTTGATAACAAGTACATTTGATTGTCACGTCTATTGATGGTACTTCTTTAAGTGTTCAATGTTCCATGGCCTCGGGAGTCTTTGTCTGTCCAGAGTTTCAAGGTGGTAGCTTCCCTGTCTGGAGTAATGAACAACCCGGTACGGTCCTTCCCATGTGGGGCCAAGTTTCCCTTGAGTTGGGTTCTTGGTCGCCAGTGTTACTTCACGTAGGACGAGGTCGCCGATGTTGAGTCGTCGGAGCTTCACCCTTTTATTGTAATACTCTGTCATTTTCTTCTTGTAATCCGTCATTCTGTTGCAGGCTTTATCTCTGACTTCGTCCAGGCAATCCAGGTTGACTCGTAAACGATCGTCATTGTCTTCCTTGCTGAACATCTCTCGCCTGGTGCTGGTTACTCCGACTTCGACCGGGATCACTGCTTCAGTTCCGTAAGTAAGTCTAAACGGGGTCTCTCCCGTCGGGGTTCTCACGGTTGTTCTGTATGCCCACAAGACGTTGGGTAGTTCGTCTGGCCATGAACCCTTTGCATCATCCAGTTTCGTTTTTATGATTTTGAGTAGAGTCCGATTCGTCACTTCTGTCTGTCCATTTGCTTGAGGGTGGCCTGGCGATGAGAAATGGTTCTTGATGCCTAGTCCAGAACAGAAGTCCTTGAAGCCTTGGCAGTCGAACTGTCATCCGTTGTCTGATATGATCGTCCATGGAATCCCGAACCGGCAGACTATGTTCCTCTATACGAAGCTCCGGATCTTTGCTTCAGTGATAGTTGCCAGTGGCTCTGCCTCAACCCATTTTGTGAAGTAATCTATAGCGACGAGTAAGAATTTTACCTGGCCTTTGCCCAAGGGGAATGGGCCGACGATGTCAATTCCCCACTGTGCGAATGGCCATGGGGACGCTATCGTCGTCAGTCTTTCGGCTGGCAGTCGTTGAACATTCCCGAATCGCTGGCACTTGTCACACTTCTTGACGAACTCCATTGCGTCCACCTGCATAGTAGGCCAGAAATAACCTGTTCGCATAATTTTGCTTACCAAGGATCTAGGGCCTGCGTGATCTCCGCAGATCCCTTCGTGGACCTCTCTTAGGATGTAGTCAGCGTCTTCTTCGTTCACACACCTTAAGTAGGGCATGGAGAAGCCCCTCTTGTACAAGGTGTCATTAAGAATTGTGAATCTGGCAGACCTCTTTTTGATCTTCCTGGCTTCATTTGAGTCTCGAGGGAGGTGCCCATCCCGAAGAAAGGATACAATGGGCGTCATCCAGCTACTTGTGTTCTGGATTGCGAAGGTTGGAACTTCTTCTATGCTGGGGCTCTTCTGTACTTCCATCATCAAGTCTGCATTTGACCCCGTTCCTTCTGACGATGCTATCTTCGATACTTCGTCTGCTGCCATATTCTGGCTTCTGGGAATCTGGACGAACTCTACCTCTTCGAATTCTTGAGTCAAGTGCTTTGTCAACCTGAGGTACTTCTGCATTCTTTCTTCTTTTGCTTCGTATTCTCCCTTGATCTGCCCAATTACTAGCTTTGAGTCGTTCTGGACTAACAGGGTCTTGGCTCCAAACACTTTTCCTAGCCTCAACCTCGTCAGAATCCCTTTGTACTCGGCTTCGTTGTTAGTCGCCGGGAATTTCAACTGAACTCCATACTTCAATACCTCTCCGTCAGGGGTGGTTATGACGACCCCTACTCCTCCCCGTTTTTGGGCCGACGAACCGTCGGTCTGTATTACCCAAGGTTTACCCGTACTGGCAGGGTTTTGTTCATCCGGAAGGGTGAACTCAGCGATAAAGTCTGCCAGAGCCTGTGCTTTAATTGCCGCCCTGGGATGGTATTCTATATCAAACTGGCTAAGTTCAATCGCCCATTGGACCATTCTCCCTGCTGCCTCGGGCTTGCTCATGGACTTCTTGATAGGTTGGTCCGTCATTACCCAGATTGGATTTGCCTGGAAATACTGCCTGAGCTTGCGTGAGGCAATTATCAACGCGAACGTGATTTTTTCGATTTTTGGGTACCTGGATTCAGCCCCCTGGAAGGCTTGGTTGATATAATAAACGGGGAGTTGTATTCGGTTTTCTTCTCGGATCAGGGCTGCACTGACGGCTGTAGACGAAACAGCTAGGTACAGATACAAGTTCTCACCCTCTTTTGACGGGCTTAGTAGAGGTGGATTGCTCAAGTAGCGTTTGAGCTCTTGGAAAGCTGCCTCACATTCGTCAGTCCAGGCAAAGGCCTGCTTCAGGGTCTTGAAGAAGGGGAGGCATTTATCCGTTGCTCTAGAGACGAATTTGTTGAGGGCGGCGATCCGTCCCGTGAGCTTTTGGACCTCCTTGACGGTCTTGGGCGACGCCATGTTGATTATGGCCTGAACCTTCTCCGGATTTGCTTCTATTCCTCTCTGGGATACCATGAATCCCAGGAACTTTCCTGAGGCTACACCAAAAACACACTTACTTGGATTCAGCTTCATTTGGTATTGTTTGAGAGTGGCGAATGTTTCCCTGAGGTCGTCCAAATGGGTAAGTTCTTCCTTGCTCTTGACGAGCATGTCATCCACGTAGACCTCCATATTCCTACCTATCTGCCTGCTGAACATTCTGTTCACTAATCTCTGATAAGTAGCGCCTGCATTCTTTAGTCCGAAAGGCATTACCTTATAGCAATAGAGGCCTTGGCTGGTGATAAAGGCCGTTTTCTCCTCATCCTCGTCAGCCATTTTTATCTGGTTATACCCTGAGAAAGCATCCATGAACGTCAATAGCTTGTGCCCGGCTGTGGAGTCTACCAGCTGGTCTATTCTTGGAAGGGGGAAACTATCCTTCGGGCAGGCCCTGTTCAGGTCCGTGAAGTCCACGCACATCCTCCACTTCCCATTTGCTTTCTTCACCAGAACAGTGTTGGCCAGCCAGTCTGGATAGTACACTTCCCTGATGAAACCTGCAGTCAAGAGCTTCTTAACTTCGTCAGCGACTGCCTGATCTCTTTCTGGTGCGAAGACTCTTCGTCTCTGCTTGACGGGCTTCTTCTCTGGGTCTACGTTCAACTTGTGTTGGATGATTTCCGGGGATATACCTGGCATGTCGTCATGGCTCCAGGCGAATACATCCAGGTTTTGCTTAAGAAACTGGACGAGCTTTGTTCTCATCTCGGGACTTAAGGTCGTCCCTATCCTGGTTGTTTTGGCTGTTTCTTCCTCGGTTAGTTGCACTGTTTCTAAAGCCTCTACCTTTTCCTCCTCCTTCTCTTCAATTATCCAGGTGTGGTTTTCCTTTGCGGCCAACACAGCCTGGTAGCATTCCCGAGCTAAAACTTGGTCTCCCTTAACTTCACCAACCCCGTTCTCCACGGGGAACTTCATCTTTAAGCAGTAGGTAGATGTGGATGCCTTCCACTTATTGAGGGCAGGTCTCCCAATGATGACGTTGTATGAGGAGGGGCAATCCACTACCAAGAAATCCAGCTGACGGGTCAGTTGCTTTGGGTATGTCCCCACTGTCACTGTCAACGTGACTATGCCCTTGGGGTAGACCCTGTCACCACTGAAACTGACGAGGGGGGAATCGAAAGGACGTAGCCTTCTGGGGTCTAGCTTCAATTGCTGAAATGCAGGGAAGTAAATGATGTCAGCAGAACTTCCATTGTCCACGAGAACCCTTTTGGTGTTAAACCCTTCTATGGTAAGCATTATGAGCAGGGGGTCATTGTGAGGCTGCTTCACTCCCCTTGCGTCGTTTTCATTGAAAGTCATGTCTTGATAGGTTCGTCTCTGCTTCAACGGGGGAATCGTGTGGACGCTGTTCACCTGACGTTGGTATGCTTTTTGAAGGGATCTGAACGAACCTCCGGTGACGGGTCCCCCTGTGATCGTCTGTATCTCCCCGACCACATTTTGAGGAGGTTGTGACTGACGGTCATTCCCTCTTGACGAAGCTTCAGGCTGGCCTTGGTTCCCTTCCCGAAATTTACTATACTCACCCTTCTTTACAAATTTTTGCAACTTCCCCTTTCGTATCAACTCCTCTACCTGCTCTTTGAGGTCCCGACAGTCCTCGGTGTAATGGCCATGATCTTTGTGGAACCGGCAGTACTTGTTCTTATCACGGACATTAGGAGACGAATGTAGGGGCCGTGGCCACTTCAGGTAATGCTCGTCCTTAATCTGCGTTAGAATCTTATCAACAGGCATAACAAGAGGAGTAAATTTTACCATTCGAGGATTCTTATCATCTTTTCCTCTGATTCCGTCACTGATTCGGCGATCTGGACGCTCGCGTTTTTGCCCCCTTCGGTCGTCTTCTTTTCTACCCTTGTCTCCTGGCCTCTCAACGTCCCTGATGGCGGCCAGTGCGTCTTCCGCGTTCATGTACTTCTGTGCTTTGAGGAGCATTTCAGCCATTGTTTTCGGGGGATTTTTTGCAAGTGACGAGACGAGCTCTCTGGTTCTCAGCCCCGCCTTGAAGGTCGTTAGCTGTACCTTGTCATCAGCCTCGTCTACTTCCAGTGTCTCCCGAGTGAAACGTTTCACATATGACCTCAAAGTTTCCTTCTCTCCCTGCCTGATGGTGAGTAAGTGATCCGCGGTTCTCTTTGGTCGTTGTCCTCCAATGAAGTGACGCAGGAAGGCATTGCTCAATTGGTCGAAGGTATCGATGGACGATGTGGGCAGCTTTGTGAACCATTCTCGTGCGGCTCCCTTGAAAGTGGTTGGGAAGGAACGACACAAGATCTCGTCTGGGGGCTGCTGGAGTCCCAGGGTCGTCTTAAATGTGTTAAGATGATCCTGGGGATCTTTTAACCCGTCGAACGGCTCAAGTTGGGGCAGCCGAAATTTTGACGGCACTGGACAGTCGAGGACGGCCACAGTGAATGGCGAATCTGTTGCCTTGACCAGTCGGTCCACACTTCGTTCAGTTTTTTCTTTGATGGCGTTCCTAAGCTCGTCCATCTCCTTCCTCATTTCCTGGAGTAGATTCGAGTTCTGCTCGGTTGGAGTGGTAGGCCTTCGATGGTCGATTCTCCTATGGCTATCCCCTTCGTCATCCCGATTTCCCTTGGACCTATTCTCTTCCTGCTGAAGTCTCTGCTTCATTTCCTCATTTTGTTTGGACAATTCTTCGACGGTAGCTGCAAGAGCCTGAATTTGCTGCGACAAGGCTGCGGATTCTTGATTGGACTCCATCTGAAATAAGTATTTAAGAGGAAACTACCTTTTCGCGACTAAATGCGAAAAAATGTCGTCCCCACAGACGGCGCCAAACTGATGGAGTGTGAACTCGTCAGTCAATGTGGTCGGATGAAGCCAACCTGCAGCCTCCTAGAAGGGTCACCGGTGTGGTGCCTGCCACCACGCCTCCGATGCCAAAGTTAGTATCTAAAGAAATCTTTGAGAAATTGGAGAATGCAAGAAATAATAAATCTCTCTTCGTGTGTTTGTGTATGTACCTTGTTCTCGATAATGGGAGGGCTTTATATGCATACCTTCATGGCTTCTAGCCGTTGGAGTAGTTATGGAGGTCTTAATGCTCCTCCTCGTAACGTCTGATCTGGTTGTAATGTGACTTTAATGTGCTACAACGGCTCATACAGTTGGCCCTATAACCGTTCTTAACTTAATTATGCTGTAATGAATGTATTGTGTTTTCCTCGTCAGTGACGTGGGTATAAGATATGCTCGTCCAAGCATGCCTTCGTCTGTCTTGTCTATCATCGTCACTGAAAGACTTCACTGTCACGATGTCACTAAATTCGTCATTCCTATCAGACTATACAACTTAAGCATGGATCCACCCCTTAGGGCCAGTTTGGATGGAGGGGGAAAAGAGAGCGAGTGGAGGAGAGTAGAGTAAAGTTGGCTGAAAATATGTTAATTTTGGGCTAAATCTACTCTATTCTACTCCACCTCTCTTCTTTTCAATCCAAACGGACTATTAAAGTAATCTAATCAACAATTGACACCCAAACAAATTGTCAAAATATGTGTCACTAGATTAGACTCTTTAGTTTTTTTTTCTATGGCAAAAAGGTAAAAGTATATCGATTTCTCACGAGGAAAAGTTAATTTCACATAATTAAAAAAAAAAGTATATAATAACGTGCATTGCTATAACATATTAACACTTCTTGGTGTTTTCAGTATAGACATTCAAAATTTAAATTTCCCTAATACTAACTAACTAACTATATATATATATATATATATATATATATATATATATATATAACAAAATTTCTCTCTTTGAACTGAACTTTTATGTGGTTTAAAAATACTCCTAACCTTACGTTTAACCAGGACAAAACTTGGGAACAACTCGGTAGAAATATATATTCAACTCCACTTAAAATTTCTAGCACCACTGTGCTAGGTATCCAGCATTCCCCACAATGCTAGGTATTCCCGAGGTCACATCATAATACATATCTTCAACCATAGGGGTCGGTTGAATTCCTCCACAAGTTGGTAGTAATCAACAAGAGTGGGTACAACAGAGCCATTCCCACTTTTAATGGCCAATCATATAACATTTTCCATGGAAAGCCAGTAATTAAACTCTTACTAGCAGAGTTCAGATCATCAGATGACATAACCTGAAAATATTTCATACTCATACATCATACTGAAATTCATAATTTGCATTACATTTCACAATAATAGTATTTTCCAACTTGTGGAGGAAGTCAACCGACCCCCATGGTTGAAGATATGTATTATGATATGACCCCGAAAATACCTAGTACTGTGGGGAATGCTGGATGTCTAGCATAGTGGTGCTAGAAGCCTCCCAAATAAGTATAGACTTATCAGATATGAACTAACTAATATGTTATGAACAACTATATTATTTTATTGATCATGAGAGAATGATGTTGTTTAAATGCATTATGAAAAGTTAAAAGTTCCCATGAAAAGAAGTTTATGATGAAAAGAAAAGTTGTTCTTTAAAGATAAGAGTTTTTGAAGTTTTGTGATGCTTTAAAGATAAAGAATCTGATGTAAAAGGTTTTAGTGTTCTGTAAAGATAAAACTTCTGATAAAAGTACAAGTTTATGTTAAAAAATTATCAGATATCCGTTCTTTATGAAACGTTAAGTTTTATGACTATGAAAGTTATAACATTTTACAAAAAGAAGTTTATGAAGAAAAGTTTTGTTATTTTTTAAGATGTTTCTAGTTAAGACAAAGTTACCAATTATCCGATTTAAGTTAAAATGATTATTTTGTAATGAGAATATATATATATATATATATATATATATATATATATATATGAATGTATGTGATTTTATATAATCAATATCATATTTGGTGATTTTGTAAGAAATGAAGAAGTTCAATCCGAAAGGTTTTGGTAATATTATTCTAATAAGAAAAATGAGAACAATTATTTTCCTATAAAAAGCGTATAAGTTATTATTATGAATAGTATAAAATACTATGCATGAAAAGATGTTCTCCTCTCTAAAAATTTATAGAATGAAATGATTTGATTTACATGCATCCTTATTAAATTCACATGTATCTTACCTTTACTAGGCTGTGTAGCTCACCCCTTCCACTCTTTCAGTCAACAGGTTTTATTTTTGGAGTAGAGGGAGCCTTAGTCGAGTTTTGGAAGGAGCTAGTTTTAGTTTTCTATGTATAAATCCTAAATTAGCAATTTGATGTTTAGATTTATAGTATGGTGGGATCTAATGAAAGTTGTGTACCTTAAAGTATTAAGAGATTTATTATGTGAAATTTAGAATTTGAGTAACTGGTGGATTATGTTGTATTTTGAGTATAATGTAGATGCTCTGAATATCAAGTGAAAAGTTATATCAAGAAGTAAAGAAACAACAATGAAAGTAAGAGGGAATTTTTTGTAAAAGTTTAGTTAGTTCTTGTTAATATCAGGTTTAGGCTTCATATTAACATACCGGTTATGGTCACAAATCCAGGTATCGGGTTTGGGGCGTGACAGTTTTTTTTTTTTTTTTTTTTTGGTATAAAAAAAATGAGATTAAATGAATTTTTAAAATATAATTAACTCTAGGAATCTTCAATTTTATCAAGTAATAAAGAAAGTGAAACTTAGTTTTAAAAATATATTATAGAATGATGGAACTATCTGTTCATTACAATTGCTTAAAAAGCCAATGAAATTGATAAATAAAATGGAAATAAAACACTGTAGAATACTGCACAATTAGAGCATTCCCATCAGGTGTGCCAAATGCCAAATATTTGGCATTTGGCACACCAAACACCAAAAAATCCTCTCTCATGAGGTGTGCCAAATGCCAAAACATTTGGCACATATGAACAGTTCCATTCTAAAAATGCAACGGTACGGCAAAAATGTTATATGCAAAAATTAATTTTTTAATGATTTTCTCTCTCCTCTCTGGCATTTTATATCCTTTTTTTTTTCTCTCTCTCTCTCTCTCGTCCGCCTCCCTCACTTTTCTCTCAGCCCTTCTCTCTCCTCTCTCTCTCTCTCTATCTCAGCCTCTCTCACAATCCGCCGCAGCTCACCTCATCCACTCGCCAGCAGCTCACCTCCTCCACTTACCGTTGAGTTTGCCAAAGCTATATAATAAAGCCGTCGAGCTTCCACCGTTGAGTTTGCCAAATCATGGGTTCGTTGAAGAGAAAATCGACGGACGACACAGCAGCGGAACCTCTACCTCCGCCGAAACAAAAGCACAGAGAAAGCGACTCGCCGCTTCCCTCCGCCAACAACGGCGAAGAACCCGTTGCTTGCTTACACGACGTGTCGTATCCGGAAGGCTATGTTCCTCCTCCTCTGCTTCGGCGCCGACGAAAGAGTTCCCTTTCACTTTAGACTCCTTCCAGTCCGAATCCATCAACTGCCTTGAAAACGGCGAGTCCATCATGGTAAACTATATGCTGAAATTTTTGAATCTTTTACTTGTCGTTTTGTCCTGATTTGTGTGCTTTAGTTTTACCTTTAGTGGTTTATGGTTGATTTTGGGGGTTGGATCTGGTTTGAGAAATTGGATTGGAGGATAACAATGATTTGGGATTGGATTGTTTGATTTGGGATGGGTTTTGAGGTTTATGAATCTGGTGGGTTGTTATGGATTTTTTTTTTTTTTTTTTTTTTTTTTTTAAGGTGGCATTGGTGGATATGGATTTGTGCCGGTGGTGGCTGTCGGTGATGTTGCTGCAGTGGTTGTTGGTGGCCGTTGTTGCGGCAGTGGTGGTGGTGGTTGTGCCGTTGTTGCTGGTGTTGTTGTTGTTGATGATGGGAGGAATTAATATATTATTTTATTGTGTTGTAAATATTATTTTAATGTATAGAATTGAAGAATAGAACATCTGATAAATGGGAAATTGTAAAATGATGTGGTAAAATGATAAAATAGGTTTTTGGTGTGTTAAAATGACATTTTTTATGAGAGACCTGATGGGAATGCTCTTAATGACAAAAGGAAAGGGTGACGCTCATTCTTTTTAAGTTTTAATTTTTGTTTTGTTTTTTATTTATCAATATAGTGTACTAGAAATAATCCACAAATGAAATTGCCAATTATTTTAAACCATAATTTTTTTTTTTTTTTTTGAGCTAAATGATAGAATTTTATTCAACTAAATAATAGACTGAATTACAAGTATAAGTCCATCTGAACTATCAAATTGACGTGGGGGAAGCACTAGCTACATGCAGCACTGCTCCGAAGAAAGCCAATTCCCATGCAAAATGTCTTGTGGGCCTATGCTGTCCCTACGTCCCTTTAAAGGATTTAAAATTATAAAAGAATTTAAGCACTGACTTCCCACTAAACATTAGCTGACATTAACCTTTGGTACTCATCCCGGAATGCAATTGCTTCATCAAATATAATATGGGGATGAACCTGAACCTGAACGTGCTCAAAGTAAAATCTGTTTCTAGCGTACCATATTGCCCAAGCCGTTGTTGGCCACCTTTCCAGCTCTAGCTGGTCCAGTTTTCTCCTCATTTGTTCAAATAGTAGGAAGAAGTCTATGGCTTCATTTCTGCACTTTTGGGTTCTTCCGTTGGACAAACTCCACACATTCCTCGCAAAGGCACACTCCCTGAGCACATGGCTTTCCAGTTTCTGGCAGCAAATTTCGCATTTGGCCTCCACTTTTACTCGTCTCTTAAGTAGGTTCTCTTTAGTCGGTAGACAGTTAGAGCAGGCCCTCCATATAAAGGTTCGTACCTTTGGAGGTACGTTGAGCCTCCAAATCTTCCCCCAGGTTGGTCCGTGGCATTGAGCCGAGGAGTGCTCCGCGTAACTGGGGTTTTTCAAGCGGACAGCTATACGGTACGCGGTGCGCACTGTGAATTTCTTGGCTCTGTTTTCCTTCCACACCAGCACGTCCCTAGAGTTTACATTGTTCAGTGGCGTCGCCAATATCTCCTCGCATGTCTTCTGTGCAAAAGTAGCCATTACCTTTCCCCGGTACCACTGCCTTGTATCCTCGTCTATGAGTTCGCAGACTCCGAGACTCGCATATTCAGTGTTGGTTCCTGTAAGAAGATAGGAGCATGGGGCAGCCAGACATGTGTGGCGACTTCAATCGAGCGTCCATTCCCCACCTGCCATCTTGTCCCCTCCATGATAATATCCCTTGCTGCCAGTAGTGATCTCCAAACAATAATTGAGTGAAAAAAAATGTTATCAAAATTCAGTAATGCACACGAGAGATGTTACAATTTTATCATATTTGTTGCTCATGTAGTATTATGATTGTATTAAAAATTTACAATATTGTTAAAAAAAAAGATTTAAATATAAAAAACAAACAATTTTCTTTGTTATGTCAACACCAATAACAATTACAATCACAATAAACATTACAATAACAATATCAATAGTTATAAGAAAATTAATAACAAAATAATAATAATTTTTTATGTTTATTATAATTTTTTTTTATGCAAAGCTCATTCCAATTGTACTTGATGAGATTAACATAATTATTGGCAAGTGAATTGAGTGTAAAATCGAAGAATCCAAATTCAATTATATTCTAAATTGGATTTCAATTGGAGTCCAATTTTTCATTATGTGTCTATCTAAGTTTTTAATTTTTGTGAGAAGTGAATTATTAGGTGCAAAAAATGTAAAGTCTAAAACCAATTAAATTCTAAATTATATATATAATGAGAAACTATTATATATTTTAGAAATGCATGGTTTAAAAAAGTATAAACTAATACCATATATAATTTAGATCTCTTCTAAAAAAATTGTATAATTTGAACCATATAATTATGATTATTTTTAATTGTACCTGTGCATATTCACAAAGCTACACACTAGTATAATTAAATATATTAAACAAAAACTTGTAGAATCTGTTGGATTTTGGATAAATCAAAGCAACTACTAAATTAAAGAATCACTACTCTTGTAATTGAATTTCTTGTTTATTGTGAATGATATTAGTTCCACTAATCTAACTAATCCGACTCTAGCCACTTCCTTTCTACTGATCTGACACAAGGTGAAGCCCAAGCTATCGTCCAAGCTATTAAACATGCAGTGTTCCATAAGTTCCAATACGATATTTTTGAAGGGGACTCCAAAGGTGCATTGAAGCATTGTTGAACTTGAATCTACATTCCACCCCTTGGTTTATAGCTTCTTTATTTTAAAATTGAAAGCTACTTTACACTCTTCTCTTGTTAGGAATTTATTTTTGTTTCTCAGATTGTGAATTAAAAAAAAAAAAAAAAAATTCCACACTATGACCGCCTGGGTTGCATACTGTGATTAAAATGAGTCTATTTCCTTCTCCTCTCTTTCTTCTCCTTGATTCTCATTAATATATTCTTACCCATTAAAATATAAAAAACCCAGTTCCACTACTTTATAGGTCATAAGAATATCAATGTCCACTCAAATAATTTCGTGCCAAATCATTGGGCTTGGTGGTAGCTTGGCCCGATTAGCAGTCTTTATAGATGTGATGTGCTATCCGTTTAGTGTCTGACCCAAAAGAAAAAAAAAATGTTCATTTCCCGAAATTCCAACAAATATATATATATATATATATATATATATATTGTATGTAATACTTTTTGTTTTTGGTGATAGAATATATTACTTTGATCTATGAAACATAGAAAAAGTGTGATTTTAATGCCTAGGAATTAAAAACTTTAACTTTGGTTTTTATGTATTTAAAATATAATGTGTCTATCTATTTGTTGTATTTTCCTTAATTACTTATTGGATGGAAAAAAAATGAATAAACAAATTGTTAAATTACCGATTGTTCCAAAAATTTAAACTATTAGAATATAATAAATTTAATCATTTAAAGAATACTTCTAACACAAACAAACCTAAGGTCACTTGCGAGCTTAGTCCTATGGGTGAGCTTGGAGTTTATACTTATAAGGAATTTATTTACTCCTCCCATTCTCCTTAACTACAGTTAAAAAAAAGTATTTAAATTATAACGATATTATTACGTGCCTAACCTTATGTTAAGGTGGTTTGCATTAATCTAACACGACAAACCAAAGCATTCTTAAAAACACATGGAAGCACATGTGCAAGATGGTAATGTGGATGGGGCCACCCAAATGATCTACTCGCATCCCCTTGCTTAAACTCTTAACCTCATGTTAAGATGACTTTCATTAATGTGACATGAAAAACTAAAGCATCCTTAATATACAAATGAAGTGCTTGTGTGGGTGTTACTATTGATGAACCTACCCAAACTAACTAAATACATTCTCCAATACAAGCACATGAAGTCACTTGATCACATTTTTCTCTAGCTTAAGGACTTATAAGTTACAACACCTATAAAGTCTTTATCTACTCCTTTCCTTCTTCTTAATTACAAAGAGTATTCGCATCTAGGAGTGTAAAATACCCCTAGTTGCTATCTTAGCCATTGAGAATCTAAAAACATGCTCCAATTCGGTATGAAAATTCTAAAATTTTAGAATCCATGAATAGTAGGTACTTATATTTAGAATCTACTGTTCACAAGTTTGTAAATCGAAATAATATTAATTAATCTCTCTCTCTCTCTCTCTCTCTCTCTCTCTCTCTTTTCTCTGAAACTCTCCTCTCTCAACTCCCTGCTTGCTCGATGCTTGTAGGTTTTGCGTGGATTTTCCTTTGATTTTTTTTTTGGTGGTTTCTGTGTGTAATGGTGTTACCGTGGTGGTGGGGTGTTGCTGTGGTGGTGAGGTGGGTTGTTACCGTGGTTGTGGGGTGTTGTTGTGGTGGTGAGGTGGAGGGCGTGGGTTTGTGGATCGGCATGGTGGAGGTCTGGGTTTGTGGATCGATGTGGTGGAGGTCTGAGTTTGTGGATCGACATGGTGGAGGGTGTGGGTCGATGTGGTGGAAGACGTGGTGGATCAGTGTGGTGGAGGTTTGACCTTGCTTTGTGTAGATTGGCGACTGAGTATGCTTTGGGTAGATTGGCAGCCGTGGATTTTTGTGTGTTAAAGGTGGTGTGTGTGTGTGTGTGTGTGTGTCGGTGGTGGGGATTGGGGTTGCTAGATTTTTTTTTTTTTTTTGGGTGGTTGCTAGGGGGTGTGTGTGGTGGGTGGGCTTTAGAGGTGGTGGTGAATATGTGTGTGTATCGGTGTTGGGGACTGTGGGTTGTTGGTTTTTTTTTTTTTTTGGTGGTTGTTGTGGGGTGGGTGTTAGAGGTGGTGGTGGTGTGTGTATCGGTGGTGGGGACTATGGGGTTGCTGGGTTTTTTTTTTTTTTTTTGGTGGTTGCTATAAGGTGTGTGTGGTGGTGGGTGGCTAAGCTAATCTTTCTGGTGGTTGTTGGAGAGAGGAAAGAGTGAGATGGGAGAAGAGAGAGAAATTAGTTTTTTTAATATTATTTTATTAAGTAGTTTATATTATTTTATTGAGTTGCATGCAAAAATAAAAACTAAGATGTGGGGTGAGTTGTAAAATGGGTTAATAAAGTAGATAAAGTAGATTTTTAGGGTGTAAAATAGAATTTTTTTGGCCACCCGGATGCGAATGCTCTTATGGAGAAAAAAGTATTTTGACAATAACAATTTAATCCATTCGACTAACTTCTATCTATTTTTCGCTTCTATGCCTAAGGTAATGTTAAGAAGGAGTGGCAATGTGAATAGGCTCACCCAAACTAACTACACATATCCCCTTGCTTGCCTGCCTAACTTCATGTTGAGGTGACTTCCATTAATCTAGAGTGGCAAACCAAAGCAACCCTAATGCACACATGGGCTGCATGCATGAGTAGGAATGCGGATGGGCTCACCCAAACTAACTAATCACATCCCTCACACAGACACACACGTGAACTCATGTGATCATGTTTTCTGCCCTTGTGAATGGTGTGGAAAAACCCATTTTTCAAGAAAGTAAACCCTAACATTTTTTGCAATTAAATTGTTGATTCACAATCATTTCCTAAACTAACAACTCATATCCCCAGTGCACTCACATTGATTCAAAGTTAGTGCCCAAAATATTACAATCACATTGATTCAAAGGTATGTATTTGTGTCTAATTTCGCTATATTATTATTATTTTTACAATTTATGGGAAATTGCATCATGGTTATATTTTGTTTGTTTGATTTGACATTATATGCAAGGGAAGACCACTGTAAAACCCACCCATTTTGATTTTGGCTTTAATTTATTAATAGATATTTATTTGAAATCAAAAGAAAATCTCAATTCTTTTGAGCTTCCTAGATTCAAGTGATGGTCATGTGGCAATGGCATTTTTTGTGGTGCCCCATATCCATGATTCAAATCCCATCGATATCTCACCTCTCCCACTAAATATCTCTTCCCCCCTCTCCCCTAAATTTCTTATTCATCTCTCTCTCTCTCTCTCTCTCCACCCTTTAGTTTGCCACAACATCTCCCACCACTAGTCACTTCATTTCCAATCTGCCACCTTGTACACTCCTCTAACCTTCTAACTAGGGGTGGAGCCAAAGGGGGGCGAGCGGGTTCAATTGCCCCTGACTCCTCCTTAAATATTTCATATGTACTACAATTAGGAATTTTTTAAATGCTTCACCATTTTTGAAGCAGAAAAATAAACACAAAAAAGGAAAAAAAGCTTCCTAACCTCGTTGAAATAAAGGAAAAATGGCAAACTTACCTGGTACAGAAAAGGAAAACACAAAACACACGCAAAAATAAAGGAAAAATTTTCCTTAGGCACAATAACGCGCACCAAGAGCTTTGACTTGTCTTGGCCGTTACCTTTTAATTATTCAGGCACTTAAACTTAACATCATAATAATAATAATAATAATAATAATAATAATAATAATAATAATAATAATGAATTTTGGTGTTTTTTTAATAGTATTTCAATTGATAGTCCTATATTTTACACAAATTTTTCCCCTTTTCCTCAATTTCTTTACATTTCGGTTTTAAACTGTGGGTTTATAACTTTATGTTATGAATCCAAATTTTGAATACCTTGAAAAATAGATAGAAAGTTGAATTTTACCTTTATTTTTAAAGGAAGTCAAGACAATGAGACATATATACAACTTTGCAAGTAAATTATTATACTCTTAATATTTTCAAATTAATTTATTTTCGCAACTTATTTTATTGTATTAGCTTAGATGTCTAACTATAGTTTACATTTATATTAGTTTTTTTTTTTTTTTTTTTTTTTGAGAAAGCATTTATATTAGTTTTTGTATGGCACTTATAGTTGTTTATAATTGTTTATTTATTTTGTTGTTAATATAGATTAATATTTTTTGGTTATTTTTTTAATATTGTCTTCTAATCTTACCTCTCTGAATCGAAATCTTGACTTCGCCACTGCTTCTAACCACATGCTTTGGCCATGTATTGTTAAAAAAAATTTGAATTCCAAAACTATATATTTAAATCGCAATGCAAAACCTTCAAATTAAATAAATTTAGCTCTACAATTAAATCAATCCCATCCAAAATCATCTAATTTCCAAAATAATCAAATCAAATGATACAAACTGAATAAGGTTTAAACATAAACAAGAATCTTAAATAACTCCTAAAAACACAAAAATTCCAAAATAAAATTAAAATTCTAATATACAATATAATTCTCCAATTACAAAAATGTGCTTGAAATCATAATTAAAAGTAATCTACCCAAAAAATAAAAAAGATCACATTCTAAAATTTTTTGGAAAGACATAGGAGCAACAATTGTTGTGATTGAAAATCATGAACTAATGTTTTTAATTTTTGTGTTATATCACACATATATTAGTTGGACTTTAGATGGTTTTGATGTTGGGTTGTGCCATCATATGCTAGATGACATAGTAGGTCGGACAACAAGGGGAAGATAGATGTGGCTATGAGCTTGAACCAACATGACCGTTCTGTTCGTCCAATTCATATTTTCAATTATATTACTTTTCTAAATTGGATTACTAATAGTGATAAGATGTATGAGCAGGACTCGCTGGTGGGTCACCATCGAAATAAAAAAGTTAATTTGATTCCTAACTTTGTACGGAAAACAACAACCCGTGTAACACAACACTGTAGATGTTATTGCAAATCACATGCATATCCTATGTATATATATATGAGATGGGTTCAAGTTACACCTGGTATAACTCTTGTAAAGTTATATATTTTATACACCGTAGATTCATAAGTGATCTAATGGCTAAAAAAATATCATTAAATGCTATTGGTTTTCACCTCATTCATAATTAATATTAACATTTTCTCTCTCTCTCATCTTATTTATTGTTTTTCACTTGATTAAAGGGCATACTGCCATTTTTAACAACTTGCATTTCTGTTCTTGAAAAAAAAAAAAAAAACTATACAAAAAAACAGATGTTATCAACTGGACCAAAGTTCATTGGCATTTTTTTTGTTTTTGTTTTTGTTTTCTGCTTTGGTTACGATTAGATTTTTCATGGAAATTATATATGCCTCCAGTTATCAAATCTATATCAAATCCTCCAGATCCAATATGAGGATATGAAGCTTGGTGATCCTTAGCATATTTTATTTTGTGTTTGTGTTAACTGTTATGATCCCACTTGTATGTGCATATTGCGTGGATGTAACTCTTTGTGTCGGCAAGAGAGGGAGAGGTTTTTCTTGATCCAGCAATTATTACTTTGAAGAAGAAGATCGAAGAAGACACTTTAAAGAAAACAGTGACGCTTCCCCATTTTTAACCCCACGTTTGAAATTGGTTCAAATTAATATAAGGAGATAGAGAAAATGCTAATATTAATTATGAATGAGGTGGAAACCAATAGCATTTAATGATATTTTTTTAATCGTTAGATCTCTTATGAATCTACGGTGTAAAAAATGTGTAACTTTACAAGAGTTACACCAGGTGTAACTTTACAAGAGTTACACCAAGTGTAACTTAAACCCATCTATATATATATATATATATATATATATGTACACACACGCGTAATTAGTGTTATGATTATTCTTTATATTTTTTAGTAAGTAATATTTTTTCTTTTAAAAAAATAAATACACTGAGATCTACAAGTTTATTTTTTTATTTTTATGTTTATACATAATAAATATTTTATCTATTCTCACTAAGTTAAGTTACAATGTTTTTTTCCCCCCTCTTTGATTGTTAAATGTTATCCTATTGCGTTATGAAGAATTAAATATAGTGTATAAAAATATAATATTATTCTATTACATAGCATGATTTAGATAATTTGGTATTTGTTGTAATTTGGTATTTATTATATTACATAGCATCATTTTTTATAGTGCTCAATTTAAATGTTAAACTATGAGACTTTACTAATTTTTGTTTATTTTTTAATTCTTTGTGGTGGACAAAGTATTCTTAATAGTTGTATTAGAAGTACTCTATAATACCATTTATTTAGAGAAAGTAAAGGTTAGTCAAACGAAAATAATCAAATGGGTGACAAATTTTAGCTTTTGCAATTTTATTTTAATAATTATTATTATTTTATAAAAATGCATATATAGAAATTTAATTCTTAGATTTTGCTAATAATTGTTTATTTGATAATATTTTTTGGGTGGATAAAATTACAATTTTTGCAAAGAAAATAACCTTAATAGATTATAAATAACAAATTATTTTAATTGGTCCAATTAATCATTGTTAAGTTTTATTAATTTTTTTAGTTACATTTTTCAGTATTTGGATTGTAGGTAGAAAAAATAAGGTTGAGAAAGTTTGTTTAAAACTAAAAGAATAATTTTGAAATTTTATATTCTTTTTAATGATTTACAAAATGTTATAAATAACTTTTATTAAAAAATGAATATTTTCGTTAACTTTCCTTTTGAATTTTTGAGAAAAATTGTATTGTTTTTATTTTGGTACGACAAAATTTATATTTATGATTGTTCTTATAATAAATAAAAATATGATTACAAAATATATTACTCTCTATTAAATTAGTTTAATTTGTAAAAAAAAAATAATAAAACCACCTTAAAATTAATTATCACGCGCAACGCGCAGGTTTGCGACTAGTTTATTTAAAACTCAAAAACTTTAAAGGTAAGGTAAATAAAAACAAATTAATTTACACATGAAATGTGTCTATTCAAAAAATTTTCATTTTTCCAATATGAGAATTTGATATTTTCAGCTTTTTTTTCCCCCCTATTTTGCCAAATGAATTCTTAAAAACCAATTGATTATCTCTCATGTACATTTTCAAAATTCTTAAAGGGGTACAAATGTCTAAAATTAAAAATCATTTTTAATACAATTTATTTATTTTTAAATAATAAACACACATAAAATTTTGAGGTTTTTCAACTCATAAACATATGTTACTTTTTATTCAAATATAAAAACTTGAGAGTATGTTAAAATTTCTAACACCAATTATGAAATCATTAGGTTATTTACACTCAATACCTCTTATGTTTTAAATATGTAACTAGTTTGGTAGACACGTGCAAGGTAATTGATGGTCTCATTGGGTGTATTTTCTACGATGGATGAAGAATAATGAAAAATAGAAAAGAAAAGAAAGAACTCTTTCTTTTTTTGAAGTATAAGTCGTTTCTAGTTTTTTTTTTTTTTTTTTCTTTTTTCTTTTTTTTGAGAGGGACCTCGTTTCTAGTTGACTAGTGTGCTTATCAATTTACAAACCTTCCAATTAATTGATAAATATTTTAATTTGATCACTTTAAAAAAATTACATCCATTGCCATTTCATATATTAACTCATCGTTAAGTATAAAAATGAGTAGTTCATGAATTTAAAACTCAAGGCCTTAGCCAACTTAGGTAGAAAAACTGAGGAAACATGACATTCAGAAACACAACTTAACCCCTTTTGCATAGATTGTGCTGTGCAGTGTGCAGTATTAGCTTCTCGTTATATTATTTCAATGAACAAAAGGCAAAAGTCTTTGTCTTGATATGCTACATCCTCAAGGCACACTTTTATGTCTCAATTTGAGCCTCTGGATAGCATCAACATTCACTCTAAATCACTCTCAATCAAAAACTATTACATCAAGAGTTCCATACCTAAGTGAACAACCCATAAAATTGGTTTGCTTCACTTATAATAGGGGAAACAAGAGATATTGTCCCTGTCCCAGTCACGGGGAATGACAGCTAGGCGAGCGTGATTTACAGCAATTGCTGCATCATAGTTAAGTTGGTAAACATATTTAGGGGGCTTCACCCATTTCACGACTCAACTCTTCACACTAAATCTAGGTAGTCATGCAAGATTGCTTCAGATTCAGCATATCTATAGGCCACCTGGAGAGGAATCATATTTAAATTTTCAACTTCCTTATTAAACACCACATTATTTCTTCATCCTCCAGGCACACATTTAGAATTGAAGAAATGCTGATGCTATCCAGAGGCTCAAATTGAGACATAAAAGTGTGCTTGGAGGATGTAGCATATCCAGCCAAAGACCTTTGCCTTTTGTTCATTGAATTGGTTATACCAAGAAGCTAATACTGCATATCACAATCTACGTAAATGAGGTTAAGTTATGTTTCTAAATGTCATGTTGTAGACACTGCATTTTGTACCCTTCATGACTCGAGCTCCTGTTCCCCAATGATGCTGAAATTCTAAGAACTAAGGTTGGTTTAGGGCCTAATCAAATGTTAAATTGACTTGAGAACTATTAAAATGAAAAATATAACTTTTAATGAGCAAATAAATCTATTTTTGGAAAAGTAAAGCCAAGGGAATCCTCGGCCTGCACACACAAGAATCAACTTGCACGCACGACTATGATGCATGCGCACGCAAGCTCGAGCTTGCACACACATGTAGGGTTCCAAAAACTATAAAAGACAAGTTTTCTGCATTAAAGACTGAGGTTTGGAATGAATTCCACATCGTCTAGAAGCCGTTAACCAAACCTCCATTTTCACAATATAAATAGCCATACATGGTACATTTTTAAAACACACAGAAATCCTAAAGAAAAACACTAAAATTCACTAGAAATAGTGAATCAAAGAGGGAGTTTTTCACAAAACATCCTTAAGTCAATTTTCTTTTGATTGAGGCATTTTCTGGCCTTGATCTTTGAGTTTAAAATTACTAATTATTTTTTATTGATTGTGAATAGATTTAACTAAGTGGAATGGTCAAAAATCAAGCTTAAAGAGCTTTTGTTTTGAGGTATTGAGTTCTAAACTCTTTTCTCTCTCTTTGTTTAATCTTGTTTCTTTGCTTGTTTTCTTGTTTTAAATATTTGTATAGCTTAGTTTTAGATGACCTTCATATTTCTGAGCATGTTAGGTTGTTAGATTTTTTTTTTTTTTTTTTTTTTTTTTTTTTGGTGCTTGCTGCATTTCTGGGCTAGGGTTTCTAAGCAAACCTGCGCATGCATGCATCCTGCATGCGCGTGCAGGTCAAAGTATGAGCAGGCATGCAGCTAGCCTGCACACGTAGGTCTCTGCATGCGTGCACATACCGCTGCCCAAAAACACTAATTTAGATTTCTGCTTTGTTTTCTTTACTTATTTCACATGTATTGCCCCTGATTGTTCTTTCTTTTATGTGTTTTAGTCCTTGTTCTATGTTTGTTGTTTATTTGACTTTTCACATGTTAAATTAGGGTTTATCTTTGGTTGCTTTGTGTTGATGCCATGAACATGCATTCACATGTTCATGCATTAATGCCATAGGTGCTGAAATGTAGCAAGATAAGTGAGGTAAGTCACACATTCACATGAACATGCATGATATATGTTTAATAATATAGATGAACATGTTTGTTTGGATGAGTTTTCCTTAATGTATGGGTCTTTCTATGCTTGTGTTTCTGCCTCGTTTAAATGTTTACATGCTTCTGCCTTGTATGTGATATGATGACATGATGCTAGATGGATTTTAGGTTGATATAAGATGCCATGATAGACGTACGCTAGGCTTGGGTTGTGATATGCCATGATAGATGAATGATTAGGTTTTTTGGGATGATTGATGTCATGTTGTATGCTTAGATGTATGCTAGTGTGTGGGTGTAAGTATAGATGCAATATTAGATATGCCTTTAATAGAGTTAAGGCATAAGACACAATGAGAGGAAGCCAACCTTAGGGTTGGGCAGTTTTGGGTGCCTAACACTTTCCTAAAACTGTACCTAAACTCCAAACCCATAACTTTGGTAGTAAGATCAGAAAGGTCCTTCTTCGAGAGGACGTTATATATATGGTTCCTAGGCCATTGCAAAAACTAGGTGGCGATTCCCCGTTGTGTCCACACATGTTCCCTCAGTTTTTCTACCTGAGTTGACTAAGGCCTTGAGTTTTAAATTCATGAACTACTCAATTTTTATACTTAATGATGAGTTAATATATGAAATGGTAATGGATGCAGTTTTTTTAAAGTGGCCCTTGCAATTTTTATACTTAAGTATGGCCCTTGCATACATGAAAGTCATACCATAAACAAGCTCTAGCATAAATGAAAATCATACCATAAACAATAATCCGCTTCTTTCTATGGTTTAAATGATCACCATGGTTAATTACTAGAGAAAATAAACAAGGGAAACAACATTATTTGTGAGCTAAGCATTGATGGCTCATTTTGGCTAAAATCCTATTTAATCATAAGTGTTTGTTGTAGCCTGCCATGAACATGTGAAGTTTCCTTTGAACATAATTCTTTCTTAATAATTGCTGTTCTTCTCCCGCTTTATGTTTTGTTTGGATTAAGGGGGAGGGAGGAGGAGTAGAGTAGAGTAGTATAGATTTGGTCCAAAATTAGCCTATTTTCAGCTAACTCTACTCTACTTCCCTCCACTCCCCACTCCTTCCCCCCTCTATCCAAACGGGCTATTAGTTTCTTTGTAATACCATAACACTCCAGCTTCTGCAATGAAGCTCCAATGTAACTTGCAATGAGTAAGAGGAAAAAAGCCCTTCTAAGTTTCAAATGTCTTACAAATCCTTCAAAATAGCTTGTCTTTGTTTGTTTAAGAAGATTTCTGTAGATGGACACTGACAATGTAAGTGCAAAGTTGGATCAAGCTCCACCTAGGAATTTCATATTATGCTAATGGATATGGATTACCATCAGATGGAAATATAACCCTTCATTACTCAAGCAAAAAACTACTAAATTACTTGTCGTTTAATAATTCTACTGGTAAGGGCATTCCAAGCTATTTTGGTTACTTGGAGAGACTTAGACATCTGCTTAGTAGGATTTGGAGTTTTGTTCCTCTACAGCTGAAAAATCTATCACATCTTTATCTTAATCTATAGGGAAATGATCTTTATGCGAAATTCTATGGTGGGTTTCTCGTCTTTTTTCCCTACAATATTTTTACGCAAGTGGCATCAACCTACAAAGGGGAAGAGAAAAAAGTAAAGGCAATGAACCAACTCCTTTCTCTTTCAGCATTATGGTTGTCTCAATGCAGGCTTCATGACACGCATTAGTCCCTACAGCCTTAACATGTTTTTGCCCAACAGCCAACAATCAGTTTATTGGGCTAATCCCAAATTCGTTAAACCAATTTAGACAAGCATATCCTTTTTTTAATATGATAACTACTTCTATGTTGCCAACCCTAATTCTCTTGGAAAATTGTCAACCTTGTGGACATTTCATCTTGAATTATATCAATTGAATGGCACGCACTAGAAAGCTTGGTTTCACTCTCAGATTTAGGGGGCAAATCTGAGAGTTGAACATTGCAAAAATTCCTTGGAGGGAAATTTGTCGAAAGTGCATTTTGTTGAAGTCTTAAAATTAAAAGAATTTATACTTTTCTTCACACTCTATTGCCATGAATGTAAGCTCCAATGGGGCTCTAACTTTGAAATCAATTCAATCACAGTGAGTTCTTTTCAAATCGGTCCTCCTGCATAATTACAAACACAGAAGTCTTAAGCAGTTAGACATCTCCTAGTTAGGAATTTCGGATGGTTCTTGACAGGTTCAGGAATTTGGCTATTCTTAACATGTTTTTGTCCAGCAATCAACTGATTCCTTAGGCCAAAATTCCTGAGAGGGAAATGTGTCTGAAATGCATTTTGCTAAAATCTCAAAATTAAAAGAATTTAAATTCATCTTCACACTCAATTGTCATGAATGTCAGCTCAAATGGGGGCTCCTACTTTTTAACTCAATGCCATCACAATTGTCATGAATGTAAGCTCAAATGGGGCTCCTTTTTTTTTTTTTAACTCAATGCCATCACAGTGAGTTCTTGTCTGATCAGTCCACAATTTCTTGCATGGTTATCAACGCATAAATCTTAAGCAGTTCTCACAAATAGGAATTTCAGATGGTTCTACACTGGTTCTGGAATTTGGCGATGTACCTTAAATTGATCAATCTCCCTGAGATCAAACTTGATGGCAATGTAAACATGAATAGAGATCGGCCAGATAGTTCTTGAAACATCTGATAAATCTCCATCAAGAGAACTTCATCATTGCCAGATGCATCAACCTCTTTACAATAACGCTTCAAATGTAATTTACAACTCATTGTCTCCCTTATATAAGCTTAAACCCTTGTTCTTGAACAACAGTAGCTTCTTCGCAGTTGTTCCTTTTTTATTGTAGAACTAAACATATTGTGGCCTCCTTGATATAGACTTGAATAGATTTGCAGGGATTTGTTAGCTGGATAAGTGAAATGATACTCCTCAAACCACTTCTCTTTTAGTATTGGATTTTTGCCAATAATAGGACATATAGTAATGTGTCCAGATGACCTTGAACCTTACATTACGGTTACTTCTTTTCTCTAGCACTATTAAGAGTCTTTTGTTATTCCATATTTGTAAGTAGCATTGACCTTTCAAGTACTTAGTATGTATCAATATCTACTGAGGTCATACAGGATTTAATTTCTTGAACTTTTCTCAAAGTTATTTGATGGGAAAGATACCAGAAAAAGGCAAGAACATGATATTGTTGGAATTACCTAGTCTCTCAATAAACAGTCTTTTTGGCGAAATTTCCTGGGGAATATTTGGTTTGTCTTTTCTTGGTTACATGAATTTTCACACAACAATTTTTCAAGAATATTTCCATCATGCACCCAGCCGAATGAGTTTTGATGCTTTGAGCTACATTTATTAAACTCAATGGAGCTCCTCTTTCCCAAATGAAATTGGCAAAATTTAGGACGACTCTGAAAATTCTTGGCTAGCATAGGTATGAGAGTTGAATATTTTGTTGGTTCTTGGGAAGTCTGTGTAGTTCTCTTCTTCAAAAGGACTTCAAGACACGATGATTTTGGGTTTATCAATGACACGAAGAAGATTAATGTGACTACAATGTTAAAAGTGAAAATTTTGAGTGACCTAGTATTTAAGTGAGGCATCATTTTTATTCTTATTGATGCGAGTATGTAAGCAAAATGCATCATATTCTATGAGAGATACTTCAAACATTGTCCTTACAATTATTTGGTCTTGTTAACATTGTAGGCACTATTACCCCAACTGTGATTTAATTCATATCTAACCTGTGGGATTTTATTTCAGGTTTATGCTGATACTAAAAAATGGAGCCAACGATTTAAATTTTTAGTCTAGTTTTGTTGACTGTTGCCATATTAAATGTGGTTCATTTTGAAAGGCAGAATTATTTTTAAAATGAATTGAGAAGACAATGCTCTAGAAGGAAACATGGTAGGGACTATTCTATAACGCGTTATTTCACAAACATTTGTTTCTCCCTCGTCACTTCTTGATGAGCTGGCATCCACGTCAGAAAATTCTGTTGTTTGTGGTTATGAAATATAATACTAGAACGTGCCTATATATCATTGGGCTTACTAAGTTGGGCTACTTAAAAAAGCACGAGTCTCTTTGGGCTTCAAGGCTTAAAAAGCCCAATATTGGCCCATTTACTAAGTCCTCAGACTCAAAGCCTCACTGTAACCAAGCGGGAATTGAACCAATGGAGCTGAGGAACCAGAAGAAGACTACATGGGGGACCTCTCCCTGTTTTATTCCACAGGAAACTTCTCTCCCTTCAAAATCTTCTTCCAAAAAGGTCAATCTATGATTTGTTTGTTTCCCCAAAAAACTTTGGAACAAGCATAGCCAATATAATCTAGGGTTTTTTTTTTATTTTTTTTACGATCTTAATTCATATATATTTACATGTTGTCTTGTTCTAGTGAAAATTTAAGCTTGTTGAATTGAACCCAATAGTTTAGGACACCCACTGTTAGTGGTTGCCGATAAAAATGAGGAAAGGAAAAGATATGAGTAAATGTTTGATATTGACGTGTTGTATGTATTTTGGCGGGAGTTTAATCAGTATTATTGTTTATTGGGTTTTCAATATTTTAAGCTAATTAGATTTTATGAGGCCAGAGACAGAGCCAAGACTTAAAGTTAGGAGGGGCAGCTCTAGTTACATGCAATAACTCCAGCCTCCAGCTTTGCTGCTTAGACGTGGAGGGTTTTTCTTTTTTTTTTTTGGTCTTTGATATGTGTGTTTGCTGCTAGGTAAGGACAAAATTATTCTGCTAAATTTTTTTTAAATGGCCAGGTTGTTTGTTTTGGGTTGGTTTGACTTAATTTTTTTTAGTTTTGCTTTTAGTAATTTTTGTTGTCTACGCTAATATTTTTGGGCTTGTATATTTTGTTTTAGATTTTAGATCTATAATTTCTTTTATGACCTTTAAAAATAGAAAAATGTGAAGGATTCAAACTTGTTTTATAAATTAATGATGTGGTGAGTGTTATTGGTAAGTAAAAAAAAAATATAAATGGTGAGCTCAGATACAAACCAATAGGAATTTGCTATCTCAACACTTTGTAAAAATATTGTAAAAAAGTTTGTGATTATACTATTACTCTTAAAAGAATCAATGATATTGTTAGGGGGGGCAAAGTATAATTTTATAAAACAAAATTGCTAAAATTAATACCTATATATATACTAATATTTAAAAAAAAAAAAAAAAAATCAAGGGGGGCCATTGCCCCCCAAAGCCCAAGCTTAGTTCTGTCCCTGTATGAAGCAATGTCATAGGTTATCTGGGCTTCAATACATGACTATCATCACAAAACTCTCATAAGTTTCTAGACATTTCTGAGTCAAGATTTATATAAGGACTAATCCCATGTTTTGCTCAACTCAAGTATCGCCCACTCTTTTTCAGGACCTATTTTCCTTTCACTTGTTGTATGATAAATATAGAGTACAAATTAGAGGTCATGGATTTGTCACATTGAAATTTTTTCTAGAAATTCTTTTAACTGCTGGATACGTTGACAATCTTTGGTTAACCTAAACTTGAGAGAGTAATATGTTGTCCGGTGAAATTTCAGACTTAATGGGCTCTTTACTGTTTAGGTTCCAATCATTGTAGATCTATAAATTACTTGAAGCTAATTGGTTTAACGGTAAACCGATTTTTAGGAAATAGAACAAACTGCATGGAAGAATGGCAATGGGTCTTCAATTAAGATCTAATATATTGAGTGGCTACATCTCACCACAAATATGACAAAATGAAAAAAATTAAATTAAATAAATAAAAATAAAACCAATGAAATTCAGCTCACATATAACCTCAAGTCCAGCCAGCCCGTTAATCTAGCCCAATCCGAGACTCAAGCCCACACACTAAAACTTTACACCAGTCTTATCTTCATTTAACAAAAGGCTAAAATCGAAAAATTGAATGGTTTGGAATTTGAATAAGACAATCTTCTTTTATTTTGGTCACTCCACCCCATCATACCTTAAGTTATAAATATTTCTTACTTAATAACATTTTTCTATAACGGATAGAATTTGTGTATATAGAGTTTTGGTTGAAGTTAGAGAACAATTTAATTGAAATAAGGATAAGTATTTTTTAGGGAACGTGTTTAAAGTTTGCCCCAAGAAAGATACACTATTTTATTTTGGGGAGCAAGCCTAAAAAATAGGATGTTATATTTTCAATTTTTATGTCTAATGGGCTCTCCTTTTGATTGTCCAAAGTGAGAGTTTAAGTCCAAAACATGGGTGGAGCCTTTTTTTTTTTTAACTATTGTTAATGGACCAATTCATCCTTGCATCATAGCACATGTGGTAACTAAGGGGTAATCAAAATGAGAAAGTATGGATTATTTTCATCGTACTTGATTATTTTTATTTAATTTTTGAATACAATGAAAGTATATAGATATGGAACCCTTTTGTAAAAGTTAAAATTCTAAGAAAAACTTTCATTTTAAAAATCAATTCAAAGCATGATTTTTTATACTCTAGGGATTTCAATATATGGAAATTGTATTAAACTCAGATAAGATTACAATCAGTGTTATTCCTATTTTATACACGAAACAGGAACTAACAAACTCTACTAGAAATGCCGCCAAAGATTTAAGCATAACAAACTTTCTAAACTACCAATAGATAACTGACACTTGGATTTCCACTCTAACTGACAATGTCACTAATAGAAGATAAACTACATGTAGCTTTAGGCTTTATTCTTATATTGCATGCCGTTTTGTTCTGGATTGCTATAGAACTGAAAGTGTTTTGGTTTGAATTGGTGTAGGCACTGATTGGAACGCCACTATGTGTTGATTTGCATGGTTAGTTTTACAAGCAGCACCCATTGGCAGGCAAAGACTCAGCAAAGTCCTCAGGTTTCGTCTAGGCTTCCAAGTTCCTCTTCCCTTTTAGCTTCATAAATTTCAATTTGCATTCATCACACAGCTATTCCAAATGCCACATTTGCTTAACCCAAAGGTTTTATTTTTGGAAAGAAAGAAAGGTATTTTTCAATCACAGAAGGCCTAACAGATATCATTATGTGTACACAATAAAGATGAGAGGATTTATTTGTTAGGAGAGGAAAACAATATCAAGAATGCATATCAGCATTTCTTTTAGTATAATATAGGTCATTATTATTGGACAAAGCATATTATCATTACTAGATTGCATAACAACTAAGTGCATTATTGATTTACCTATTTCTTAATAATATTCAAAGTTTTCCTTCAAAAAAAAAAAAAAGTGCACTTACGAGATTACTAGAAGGCATTATGGAATAGAATAAGAGATGATGGAGATAGCTACATGCTGTTTATTTTTTTAAAATCTTCACATTAGGGAACCGAAATGATTTATTCTCTTATGCTGCTTGTGTAGGATCAAATGAATAAAGTTTGCATAACAGAATGCAGCATGCAATGTACATTTTAGGAAATTGCACATTGCTCCCCTGCTTGATGTTGGAGGAGAATTTTTTCTTGTTTTCTCAAAGAAATTTTTTTTTTTTTTTTTCTTGAAATGTTAATTACATGTACACAATATTTTATAAGGTAATAAGTCTACTGCTATGCTTCCGTTTACTCAGGTCTCCAAAGTGATAGTTAATTTACTATACCTTTCTCCTTTCAGCAATGTTTTTCTTGAGTTTAAGGATATTTAAAACAGGTCCGACCCAGACATTTTGGGGCCTAAGGCGACAATTAAAATGAGGTATTTTTTATATTTATGTATTTATTAAATTAATATTTATTTAATATTTTTATATTATAATATATTTCATTTAAAATCTCTTTTCATGCCTTTTGAGATGCAAAATGACTAATTAAATTTTTGTATTTAAATTATCCTAATATCGCTTTTTCAATAATGTAGCTAATCCACTTAATCTTTTTTAGGACAATATTGTTGATCTTAGATATGATAATATAGCTGTTTTGAAGTTCATAATAAAAAAAAATTTGTATTGCAAAATTGAACATCATTATGGTTATTTTCATTGTTATCTTGCAATTGTATCATATCATTGTCTTCTTACTCTTTTTTGTGAATTTCTTGCTCATTTTTTTATATTTTCATCTAAATAAAATCAGTGTTAGTTTGAAAAAAATAATTTATCAAGAAAAATACTTGATTGCTGGATCAAGTGGAATAGCTTAAGGGTCCTAAATGTGGCAAACAACAATTTTAGTGGCAGCTTTCCAACATCTATTTTGGATCTTTGACACTTCTTAAGTCTTTGCACCTATACAACAACACATTCTCAGGAAACTTACCATCATCTCTAAGAAATTGTGTATATTTGGTGACTATTGAGGTTGCTGAAAATGAGTTTGTTGGAAGCATTCCTTCATGGATAGGACATAGCTTTCCAAGCTTGGTGATTCTCAACCTTCTCTCAAATAATTTCCATGGTCACATACCAGAAGAACTTTGTGCTCTTACTTCACTCTAGATCTTGGACCTTTCTTATAATAAGCTATTTGAAGGTATTCTTGGATTTGTAAAAAAATTTAGTGCCATGGCTACAAACAAACAAACAAACAAACAAACAAACAAACAAAATTCAAATCCGAATATGAGTTTTTATCCATTATTACAGTGAAACTCTCCCTCTTAAAAGCGAATTGCTTGTGATAAAGGGCAAAGATCTTGAGTATAGCACCATTCTCCACCTAGTAAAATATATAGATTTTTTGAAGAATAGTTTATCAGGATTGATTCCTAAAGAAGTGACCAATTTTCAAGGATTACAATCATTGAATCTATCATATAATCTCTTGATTGGAAGTATTCTTGAGAATATAGGTACTATGGGATCATTGGAATCAATTGATTTCTCTATGAACCAACTTTCTGGTCAAATTCCCTCAAGCATGTCAAGTTTGACATTTTAAAATCATTTGAACTTGTCCAACAATAATTTGATTAGGAAAATCCCTTTAAGCACTCAACTATAGAGCTTCAATGCATCAGGTTTTATTGGAAACAAACTTTGTGGACTACCACTTTCTAATAACTGTACTGTAAATGATGTACACCCTAACAATGAAAACAAAGGGAGTAAACATAATGGTAGACTTGAAGTAGATTGGTTCATTGTAAGCAAGGCATTCAGTTTTCTGGTCGGGTTTTGGGGTGTATGTGGCCCATTACTATTGAACAAGCAATGGAGAATTATGTATTTTCAATTCCTGGATCACACGGGGTACAAGCTTAAGAATCTTGTTTTGTTGTAAGTAAATGTTTTAAGATTCTTAATACTTAGTGCAAATGTCGTGTTTATCAATATCTTAATGATTTCTACTTATCAAAAATATTTGATGATTTCTAGATCATCTTCGTGCTGGTTAGTAATTATATTATTAGTTAATTCACTCCATTAGCATATATGAATATGGTGTTTCTTCCAGTGAATGTCAAAAGGAATCCAATTTGTAAAATCAAATTTTAGTCCATAAAAGTAATTGATTCTTTAAAAGCAATATAGTATACTATATCTTGAAATGATGCCCTGTCTGTGTTACTATTACTTTTTTTTTTTTTTTTTTGGTGAGGACTATTTCTGTTACTTTAAAGGGGAATTTTGATATATTCCTAGCTAAGTGTTCATCCGGCTATCTTGGTAACTCTCTTTAGAATTTCCTAGCAATCACTTTGTAAAGTCTCAACAAGATTGTGCATAACTAGACAACCTAATCATATTTATAACAAATTCTAAGGGTCTCTGTTGGGTCCCTTCCAAACAGTTTTTGAGAAGGAATCCTAGGCTGTAAAATAGTGGCTCTGTAAAGTCTACCATTCCCCTGCCAATTCTAGCCTTTGATGTCGGAGGAGATTTTTTCTAATAATCTCAAAGAAAAATAAAAACTAACTTTAATTTGGATTTTAAGCTTTTTTAGTTTTTTTAGTTTTTTTTTTTTTTTGAAATGTTAATTAAGTGTATACAATATTTTGATAAAGTAGTAAGGCTAGTGCTATACTTCTATTTACTCAGGTCTTCCAAATGATAGTTAATTTACTATACCTTTCTCCTAAATAACAAGAAGTCTCTTAGCAGTGCTTTCCTTGAGTTTTAGGATATTTAAAACTAGATGAATTATTTTTTAAGAGTCATGGTTATGCTTGCAAAGGACCAATACTAAAAGGTACTGTAGGGGGATTTGAAACTTAATTAGGATTGGCCATATGGAAGTTTTACACATTATTGGTTACCAATTTAGGTGGCGATTTCTCAAACATCATATTGAAGATGAACATGAAACTTGCAACTTGCAAGTCAAGCTTAATAGTGTCCAGTGGAATTCTTTCTCCCGCTTGCAAGAATGTAGCTTACATGAAAATTTACCTATTAAAAAAGCATACATGAAAATTCTTAGGTGTCGAGAAAATCAAACCATAAATAGTAGCCCACTTCTTTCTAAGGTGATATTTAAATAATCACCTTTTGATTACTAAAGAAAATGAATAAAGACATAAACATTATTTGCGAGCTAACTATCAATGGCTGGTTTTGGCTAAAACTCTATTTAACCATACACTTGTGTTGTTGCCTACTTTTGTTAAATATTAGCATTGATACACCATGTTGAATATGCTAGTATGGATGCGGAAGTGAAAGCATAAAGTATAAAACAGAATAAGACACGAGGGTTACGTGGTTCAGCCTAACGGCCTATATCCATGGAGGAAACCCTAAAGGGCTACATCAATAATATATTATAGTTTAGTATAAATCCTGTATTACAATGAATCATAACATGTATATATATAGTAGACTAAACCCTAAACTAATAGACTTCTAGTACAAGTAGGAGACTTGGCTTGCACACAAAGTAGAATTAGGCTTGGGCCTATGCTAATGGGCTAATATTTCTCTAACACCCCCTCTCAAACTCAAGATGGAAGCTTGATGAAATCTTGAGATTTGATAAGGTTGAGAAGATCCCTTAAATGAAGTTTGGCTCTGTGACGGTAGTTTGAGGAAGGCAATGGTCTTGCAGTGTTGATGCGACTTCTAACAGTGGCATGAATATACCGAAGAGTTCTGACTACAGCAGTAGGAAGCCAAAGAAGATGAACGCAGCGAAAAAAACACCAAGGAAGACAAAGATTACTCTTAAATATACCGTAAGGACAGAAAACTATGGCCACAAGAAGGTGGCTATGATACCATGTTAAATATTAACATTGATACACCATGTTGAATATGCTAGTATAGATGCGGAAGCGAAAGCATAAAGTATAAAACACAATAACACACGAGAGTTACGTGGTTCAGTCTAATGGCCTATATCCATGGAGGAAACCCTAAAGGGCTACATCAATAATATATTATAGTGTAGTATAAATCCTATGTTACAATGAATTATAACATGTGTATATATAGTAGACTAAACCCTAAACTAATAGACTTCTAGTACAAGTAGGAGACTTGGCTTGCACACAAAGTAGAATTAGGTTTGGGCTTATGCTAATGAGCTAATATTTCTCTAACACTATTAAACATGTAAAGGTTCCTTTAAACACAATTCTTCCTTACTTATTGCTTCATCAAATATGTGTCTTTCATAATCGTTGTGTCTTCCTTACTTATTGCTAATGGGCTAATATTTCTCTAACACCCCCTCTCAAACTCAAGATGGAACCTTGATGAAATCTTGAGATTTGATAAGGTTGAGAAGATCTCTTAAATGAAGTTTGGCTCTGTGACGGTAGTTTGAGGAAGACAATGGTCTTGCAGCGTTGATGCGACTTCTAACAGTGGCATGACTATACCGAAGAGTTCTGACGGCAACAGTAGGAAGCCAAAGAAGATGAACGCAGCGAAAAAAACACCAAGGAAGACAAAGATTACTCTTAAATATACCGTAAGAACAAAAAACTATGGCCACAAGAAGGTGACTCTGATACCATGTTAAATATTAGCATTGATACACTATGTTGAATATGCTAGTATGGATGCGGAAGCAAAAGTATAAAGTATAAAGCATAATAACACACGAGAGTTACGTGGTTCAGCCTAACGGCCTATATCCATGGAGGAAACCCTAAAGGGCTACATCAATAATATATTATAATGTAGTACAAATCTTATGTTACAATGAATTATAACATGTGTATATATAGTAGACTAAACCCTAAACTAATAGACTTCTAGTACAAGTAGGAGACTTGGCTTGCACACAAAGTAGAATTAGGTTTGGGCCTATGCTAATGGGCTAATATTTCTCTAACACTATTAAACATGTAAAGGTTCCTTTAAACACAATTCTTCCTTACTTATTGCTTCATAAAATATGTGTCTTTCATAATTGTTGTGCTTCTCTTGCTATAGTTTTCTCTGTAATATTCTCTATAATACCCTACAATTCAACTATTCAAACCTATGCAAAGGAGCTCCAATCTACAGCGCCAAGTAACAAGTACCAACTAAATCTTTGCAACCTTAAATATGTTTAGCGTGAGTAGAAGGTACAAGTTTTGTTTTAAAGTGAGAAGCTTTAAGATATGATCGTACATCTTCATATCCAATGGGATTTTCTTGTTATGGGCCAAATTGAGAGTTTCAGTCCAAACATGAATGGAGCATGTTTCTAACTATTGTTAATGGATCAATCTAACATTAGATCATAGCACCTGTGGTAACCAAAATGACAATGTTTGGATTATTTCCATATTACTTGATTATTTATTTAATTTTTTAATACAATGGAAGTATATAAGGATGGAGCCCTTTTGTAAAAGTTAAAATTTAAAGAAACCCTTTCATTTTTAAATTCAAAGCATAAATTTTTTATTATTAATTGTTTTGAGAATTAATATTGCACAGAAAAGTGCTTCCCAAAAAAAAAAAATAGTGCATGGTAAAAAAAAATAAAAAATAAGGAAATTTATGCTATAATTATTTCCATTTTTTCAAGATTGTTTAAAATCATGAAGTGAGGGCAAATGAGTAATTTGCGCTACTCATAACTGATACTCAGTCTCTCTCTTTTTATGGTACTCAGTCTCTCGACTAGTCAACTTTCACGCTCAATCACTGAAATCTGACAATTAGAGGCTGTTTGGCCACTTTTTTTTGGTCACTCAATTTTCGTCACTCAATTTCCGTCACTCAATTTCCGTCACTCATCACTCATCACTTATCACTCAATACTCATCACTCATCACCCATCACCCATCACTTAATACCCGTTTGGCACATCACTGAAATACAATCACTCAACATTTTTCACACTATTTTGTGGGCCCCAGCTCTGTCACCCACTGCAGCCTTTTTTTTTCCTTTTTTTTTTTTTTTTTTTTCACTGGGAAATTCACCGTTCCCAGTGAAAAAAAAAAAAAAAAAAAAAAAAAGAGGAAGAAACCCAGGGCGTTGAACCCAGGTGGAAAAAAGAAAAAAAAAAAAAAAAGAAGGAAGAACCCAGTGAAAGAACAAAAAAAAAAAAAAAAAAAAAAAGAAAGAAGGAAGAACCCAAAAAAAAAAAAAAAAAAAGAAAGAAAGAAGGAAGAACCCAGTGAAAGAACAAAAAAAAAAAAAAAAAAAAGATAAAGAGGGAGCAAAAATCTGACTGTGGGCCCGGTTATGTGATGTTATTTACAAGTTTGTCATTGAAAACTGAAAACTGAAAACTGAAAACAGCCAAAAGTTGTTTTCAGTTTCCATAACTCATAACTCAAAAAGTAGAGAATTGAGTATTGGAAACAGAGTTATGGAAATAGAGTATTGGTGCAGGCAAACGAGTATTTTGCTATGGGTCCCACCATTTTTGAGAATTGAGTTATGAAAACTGAGAATTGAGTCATGAAAATACTCAATCCAAACAGCCTCTAAATAGCGCTTCAAAGGAGAATTGAAAAGCTTAGGTTTAATTTCTCTAATTTTCTATACAATTCTCTTCTGTAAATTCAAATAAGAGCTTTTGAATTAACAATTAAATGGGTCTAGCTGAGTAAATCTTTTATACATTTGTTCTCTTTTGCATCTTCCAAATATAATATAGAACTTTCGTACAACGGTTTTTCAAACATTATTGTCCTCACCTTGTTGATGTTAGTATATAAGTATAAGGCATCGTATTGTACGAGGTATGCTTGAACATTATGTCCTTAATAATTGTGTGGTCATACTAAAGTGAAGCCAACGTTTTTAGTTTTAATAGTTTTGTTGATTATTGCCATACGAAATATGGTTCATTTTGAAATGTGTACTACATTTTTAAACTATTTGAAAGCACAATGCTACTAAAGGAAATAGAGTTGGCAATGCGACAAGTATTTCTTGCACATTTGTATCATAAAGTATTGTACTATGGTGCACATGTAACTTGCTAAAAGCTTACTCTGTGGGAATACTACTGATTATTGCAGATCCTTGTGTATGCTTCTGAAGGTAGCTATGGTTCATGTGCTCTGTGTGCTCCGAAAAATATTAGTTTGGAATTGTAGCAAGTCTCATTACCTCCTGAAGTTGTTCTAAACTGTATGTGCTAGGGATTTTGATTTCTGCCTATGATCTGTACGAAGTATTTATATATGGAGTGGTATGTCATTTCACTTTGCACTAAAAAGAACATAACACTAGGTTAGTTGTTTATATCTTTCCAGTTTTAAGCAAGTCTGTAAACAACTAGATTTATTAATCTATTCCTTAATATGGGCTGCTTCTTTTTTACCCTATTTTCCAGTCAATGGATGTATGGATCCTCTGTACCTAGTTCTTTAAATTTAGACACAGATTTGGTGCTTTTCCAAGTGGCCTGTACTCTATTTTAAAACCCACACAAATTTGGGGGTGCTGAAGTTTGAATTATGTGCTAGCAAACATGACTTTGAAAAACAGCCTAAAAGGTACTGGTCATGACTGATGAATTCATAGTATGACGTTATACTACAGGTTTAGTTTGAGCCCATACAACACTAAAGAATAAAAAGGACAAGGGATAGAAAAAAGAAAAAAAAGAAAATGCTCATAGAATGTTATTGTTAGGAAGAGCTAAACATCAAAAGGGTGAAATGACAAGTGCTTGCCCTTTTACATGTCAAAGCTCATTTTACTAGGATCTGTTGCTCTCAACTTGACTTGAGTGTCATCCAGATCGGCCAGTTCCCTCTTGCATCTATACTTCAAGGTGGCATAGACCACCTTACTTCTCACTTTTGATGTATCAAGGTGACCTGAAAAAAACAAGAGTCAACTTTCACAGACAACATTGCATACTAAATTGCCTCCAAAGAGGTGTTCAGCCTGGAAGCTAAATCTAGTTTGGCATCTAGTTTCTAGTTCCATTGTGTCATTAGCATTTGAGAGTACTTACATTACTTGAGAAGCAAAATTTGCTATGAACCGGTACCTCTTCACTCTTTTAGCTCCAAGAATTTCAGTTTACATTCATCACACAGCCATTCTAGATGCCACATTTGCCTAATCCAAAAAGATTTTATTTTTGGAAAGAAAGAAAGGTATTTATCTATCACAGAAGGCCTAAGAGATATCATCATGCATATACATTAAAGATTATAGGATTTTTTTGTTAGGAGCGGAAAGCAATATTAAGAAATGCATATCAGCATTTTTTTTTTTAGTATACTATGGTCATAATTATCGGACAAAAGATATTATCATTAATGGATTGCATCACAACTAAGTGCACTTGCAAGATTACCGAAAGGCACTTTGAAATGACCCTCTTTTTTTTCTATTGTGGCACCAAGTATAAGAGAATAAGAGATGATGGAAATAGCTACAGCTTTTTATTTTGTTAAAATGTTTGCATGATGGAAATTAAATGATTTTATTCTCTTATGCTGATTGTGAATAAAGTTTGCATGTCAAGAAAATTTTCATAAATGAAATAACAGGAAGAAGCAAGCAATGTTCATTTTGGGAAATTGAAATACATTATCAACAATTCATGGTGTGCTAGACATGTTGGGACAAGTAGCACAATCCTAGGATTATTTTCTAGATCTGCTTTTCCTAATTTCTAAAAAAAATTCTCTACATTAATGACTGATAGAATATATATGAATAACATGTTTCTTCTAAAATCAATTTTCAGCTCATACAAGCAGTGATCTGTTAAAAAGTAGTGTAATATACCTTGCCATGACATCCAGCCTGTCTCTGCTATTTAAAAAGAAAAATTAATACATTCCAATAGGCTAAGTGTTCATCTAGCAATATGGACCTTGAATCATTTATAATTCAGTCCATACTGTGAACGCAAAGGTCTAAACGACTCTCAATGTAGAAAACTAAAGTTGGCAACTAGCAAGATATGCAATTAAGTTTCATATTCAAGACAGGTAAACTGAGATAAACACTGATCAGAATGTAGAAGACAATGTCAAAAAATAAGGGAATTTCAAATTTGGTGCAACATGGAATGATATTAAAGTTACTCTTCGAGTGGTGCAAACTAATCTAATTTTCTTAATGTATTCCCAAGCATAGTTTCATAACTTGGTTAACTATATAAAAAGAATAAGGATTGGCAAATCTATTCCTCTATTTATCAAAGTTAAGTTTCAAGACATGTAAAAAATTGACCTATCGATTCAATAAAAATTGGTTTCTTTTACCTTTGATAAATACCTTGTATGCTATAGGACTTCTGATTCTGTTCCCCTAGTGACCAATATAATGTTTCGATTTCAAAAATCTTTTTTTCTAGAGTAGACCCTAAAACTCTTTGCCTATGCAAACTCAATCTTCCTAATTCAGAAGCATTTCAGCCCAGTAAATTAGAAAAACGACACTCATTTTTCATATGAATGGCTCTTTCTCATTAAGGGTCTCAAAAATAAGAGAAGTTCAATTAGGCCCCTACAAATTACCCAAGATTTTCTTAAAACAAGAAGAGCTCAAATAAATCCATCCCCAATTTATAAAAAAATCTGAAAATTTAGAATAACTACAATCAAAATCATTAACTTTAATTAACAACATCCCCAATTTGTAAAAAAATCTGAAAATTTAGGATAACTACAATCAAAATCATTAAATTTAATTAACAATATATAAATCAGTTTAAACCAAAAACAAAACAAAAAATCAAAGACTCCTATACTCCAAGCATAAAAAATCTCACCCCATCCGCTAAGAAAACTCAGTGTTGAATGTTGAATTCGTTGCAGAGTTATTATTTGTCAAGATTTAATGCCAACACACTTTCAATTTAAATTTTTGCAAGCAATATGGTGTATTAAATATGTCTATTTGTTATGTAAAAGTTAATTGAAAATATTGCTGATTTTTTTTAAAAAAAAAAAAAAAGAAATTTTGCTTAAGCAATTTGATGCAAATAATGTAACTTTCGTGTGATTTAAAAAATAAAATTTATAAAAAAAAAAAAAAAAACATTTTATAGTTAGGGAAAGGAGGTCTTAAATTCTGAATGTATGTGTCTATTAAAAAACGTCAAGAAATATTAGTTGAGTAAACAGCTATTGGCATTTTTGGCGAGTATCTTGATAGTTGGTACACATGGATCTAATTTGGGGCGATCTAATTAGATTGAACAAAATGATTATCCATGTATCCTGACGTGTGAAACGAAAACTTATAATTATTCAAGTTCATCATCTTATCACAAAGAAGAATTTCATCAAAAAGAAGGCAAAAGTTGCAAAAGTAATAAAGACTTCAGCTGCGAACAATCTTTTGTGCTTCTATTAATTTCCTTGTCATTTCCTCAATCTAGAGCTGATCACTTTGTCATGATTTCATCATAATGTATACCACATTTATATTTAGAATTCCACAATTCATTTGTAATTAAAACAATATTGTAAATCAATTCATTAAAAAAACAATTTTTTCCATTCTTCACCTAGTGCTCTGCTAGTGTTTATAGTTCAACTAGCACCTTCCCATATACAAATGCTTAGAAAAGTTAGAAGTTTAAGGGGAAGAGGTTGGAGATGCATGGCTAGAATCATACCTAGTGCTCTGCTAGTGTTTATAGTTCAACTAGCACCTTCCCATATACAAATGCTTAGAAAAGTTAGAAGTTTAAGGGGAAGAGGTTGGAGATGCATGGCTAGAATCATACTATGTATATATTTCTAACTTTAAAAAATAAAAAAAATAGCATTCCCATAAAAGATTAAATTTTATAAGGATGTGATGTAAAACTTAGGGTCCGTTTGGTTAGGAGGATGGAAAAGTGAGAAAATATAAAAGATTTTAGTTTCCCTCATTTGTGTTTGGTCAGGAGGATGGAAAAGTGGAGGGATGCATTTTTTTTTTTTTTTTTTTTTTTGTTTGGTTGAAAATAAAGTTTGTATAAATTTACCATCATATCCCTATTAAATAAAACAAAAAGTAACACATTATACTTAAAAAAAAAAAAAAAAAAATTGTGTATTGATGGACACTTCATTAAAGTAAAAATAAATATATATAAGATAAGAAATTAACCCAAAATTGTTTTTTTTTTTTTTAAGAACAAAAACAAAAACCAACAAAAATTAATGAGAAAATAAACATATGAACACCCAAAAAAAAAAAGAAAAAAGAAAAAGAAAGCTAACATGTCCAGAAAAAATCAAAGAAAAAAAAAAGCCAACACATTCAGACAAAATCGAAGGAAAAAAGAAAAGCCAACACGTTGGAGGTGAAGTCCAACGTAAGGGGTATTTTTGAAAGCTCATTTCCCCTTCTAGTTTTCTCCCAATTTTAGGGAGAAAACTTTTTGGTAAGTCTGGGGAGAAAACACACGAGCCCTACCATTTATTTTCCTTCCTCCCCACCCAATCAAATATACTCTAAAAAAGGTTCCCTTCCCATTTTCTCTCTATAGTTTTCCATCTACCCTATTTCACCTCTAAACAAACACACCCTTAAGTTTTACCCCTCTAATCCCAACATGACATATCATCATATTACATATTAAAGAGTCGGCACAACTACACTTAATCAATTCAAATACACATTTGAAAATCCAACTTTTTTTTAGAAGGTTGAAAATCCAACTTAACTGTGAGTTAATTGAAATATTATTATGTGTGTTAGCATGTATTGAGTTTTAAGTAAAAAGGTTGATGTGACAATCTCTTATTAAATAATGTAAAACATAGGTTTTACACCTCATTTTTACCAAATTCAGACTCTTTCCATAGGAAAGGCAACGGGTCAGGTTCGAGGCGGGTTCCTTTATCCCCAAACCTGCCCCGTCACCCAAAACCACCTTGTTAACTAAATGGATTTTTTTTGCCCCCATACCCACCCCTACGAGCCTCGCGGGCCCTGCCCTGCTATGCTTCTTCAGGGCCCAATCTAAAGTCCCTAAACTATGACCCAATCTATAAATTAAGGTCAAATTATAGTAAACTTACCTGTGGTTTGGCCCGTTTGCACCTTGCCTACTCGTGATTTAAAATTTAACACTTTGCTCACTTGTGTTTAACTTTGTTTAGTCTCCATTACCCACCTCCATTAAATTCAAGGGTAAAAATGTATTTTTCCCTTCCCTTTTATGTCTCTCTCCTCCAAAAACAAAAAATAGCATAAAAAAAAAACACACACACACACACACAAAAAAAAAAGATCAAAATGTGCTATTTCAAACCCAAGAATATGCATATCTTAGAACATGACTTTGCCCAAGCATGGCTTCAATAATCCATTAAGTCTCACTTTTCAGGTACCCTTTTGTTTTTCTTTTTTGAAAAATAAAAATGGGGTCTTCATTGTGTTGGTTGTTTGCTGAGAAAGTGCAAAAAAAGGGGAGTTTTGGGTTCGTGTTCGATGTGTTTGAAGGTTTTTCTGTGTTTTTGGGAACTGATGGTTAGATTGGAATCTTAGTAATTTTTAAGATTATGCATCATAATAGGTTTGTTTTTGGGTGTTCTCATATATACTTCCCATGTACTTGGATTGTGCCCCTTTGCTATATAAATCAATTTCTTACTTAGGAAAAAAAAAAGAAAAAAAAAAAAAAACCAGTGAAGCAAAATGTTTTCATCAACCACATAATGGATGTAATTTCTTATTAACTGCTAATTCTGTCATTGTAGAAATCGTTGAGGATAGAAGTCAATGTCTGATGTCTAAGTAAGGACATTAGAGCAAAAACTGTAAAAGCATATTTCTCTTGGTTGGTAGATTCAAGTACTTCATTAGAGGGTCCTGGGTTAGCTCTGCTGGCTTCAATTTATCATTTATAGTCTAAGGAACTGTGTGGGTGCTAATAATCACCATTTACATGAAAGGAATCTAACTTGTTTCTAATAAAACTTATACTACTTATCGGGGAAAAAGGGCTTCTAACTTGTTCGTCACTAAAAGTGCAGTAAGAAGTTTTGAAATTAGGGGGTTAATATATTGTTTGATCTTGTTTGTTTGTGTTTTTTATGTTATTTTTTGTTTTTGTAGGAGAGAGAAATAAAAGGGAAGAGAAAATACATTTTTACCCTTGATTTTAATGGAGGTGGATAACAAAGACTAAACAGAGTTAAACACAAGTAGGTAAAGTGTTAAGTTTTAAACCACGGGTAGGCAAGATGCAAACAAACCAAACCACAGGTGGGTTTACTGTAATTTGCCCATAAATTTTTTTTAAAAAATCAATATCAATGTATCACACAAAAATACAATAATTTCAAATTTCTCATTGTCCCCTTCAAAATCACAAACCCAAATACAAAAATCCTAACTACTTTTCAAGATGAAATAATATATTAAAAAAATGTAAAACACTAAATAATATCACATGAATAACATTTGACAATGAAATAAATCCTAAATAATAAACATTCATTGATGAAATTTAAAAAAAAAAAAAAAAAAAAAGTAAACCCTAAATAATATCACATTTGACAATGAAATTCATATCATATGAGTGAAAACAAAACATCAAAGGTAGAGAGATTAGAAGCTCTATCTCTAATATGAAGGGGCCTTGTGGTTTGACCTAAGCCTCGGTGAATCGAGGTTTTGGCTAACAATCCACTGAGGTCCTTGAGGTGGCACAAGGAAAAAAAATTTGTGACCTATTCTTTATGTTTTTATAGTTTTGTTGAATGTCATAGGCTTTTGAGGATTTTAGATTTATAGGCTTTTGTTTTTGTTTTTATTTTTGTTCACACGCATAGTCATCAAGTAGAGGTTTGTGATTCCAAGGCTATAGCAGAGCAAGGGTGAGTTGTATTTTTCGTGTTTGGTTTGGTTCCAAGTTTAAATGCTTAAAACTTTTAATATATGAAGAAGGTGCTTGGTTTTTTTGTGTATAACTAATTGCTTAGATTTTATTTGATGTGAGTAGGCATGACTTTGTGTAATTGAACAATCATCTTTATTCAACCAATGGATGAATTAATGTATCTTTGGTTTATTTGATGTTAGGACATATGTGATTCACTTGTTAGGAACATATGTCACTATTTTATGTAATTGGCTAATCCTTTGACAAAACGCACTTTACTTGTAATTGGGTAGATCTAGGATGTATTTAATACTTCAAGAAACCTTGTTTCAAGTTCAAGTGTTAAAGCTATGCGAGTCTATCCAAGATTCAAGTGCAGAAAGTGTTTTTCATTAAAGCTTGATAGCTAGCTCGACAGCTAGCCATCTATCGAGACTTGAAGAGTTGTCCCAGCCCGTGTCTCGACAGCAACTCGACAGATAGCTAGGCATCTGTCGAGGTTTATGAAAAACAGAGTTTCAGGTCTATTTTGACTTCAATCCGTGATTGTATGTTTGGGCTTTCTTTTCTCACAACCCTAGACATATAAAATGATTATTTTAAGGGCCATCAAAGGTGGAACAAGTTGCACAAGTGTTAAGCAAAGTTTGTTCAAGAAAATTGTGACCGGAGACTGAATTTGCCCTAATTCATCTTTTTTGTGAAGAAGCTACTGTGTTTGTGCACCGTAGGATTTTGTAACTAAGGAGCTTCTCAATCTACATTGTGTGATGAATTGAAGAACTTTGCAGTTAATAACCTTCTCTAGTTGGTGATTGAAGTCGCGTACTGAGATCCGTGCAATTGGTGTCACGCACTGGGAGCCGTGCATTACAAGGAGAGATTGTCACTACAGAACAAGTCCAATTGGGTATTAGGGTAAGGGTTCAACTGTAGGTTGGTATAAGGTACTGGGATTCTTTTATTTGTAATAGCTTGTTTTGATAATAATGGATTCTCAGGAGTGGTGACCTTAAAATCACCCTATGGGGTTTTTGTCGCGTAGGTTTTTCCCATTTGTAAACAAATCACCGTATCAATTTAATTTCCGCTGCATACTTAGTTTAGTTGGTGATTTGTTTGTACTACCATGCGCTTTGCATGTTAATTTGATTAATTATTAAACTTGACCAATTAATCAATTAATTTATCACAATGGGTCAATTCGTTTTTGGCCTATCATTTGAGAAAGTATTTTGTGAAAAAAAAATTATGAAAGTATTTTGAGGTTTTTTTTTTTTTTTTTTTTTCAATAGAAATATTTTTTAGTGTTCAATGATTTGGATGGATGTGATGCTGTAATTGATGTAGGAGGCAATGGGAAGATAGATTTATTATATTTTATTTGATTTTATGTATCAAGGATAGTTTTGTAATTTCACAATACTCTAGAATGGGCTGTGCTAACAGTCCATTAGATCTTCTTTTGGGCTTTATTTTAAGTTTAGTTATTTAGTTGTGCTTAGTAGTAAAAGTCTGAGTCCAAGACCAAGTTTTATTAGGGTTTTAAGAAATCCTAGTTCAACTAGGATTAGGTATTAGTCTTCTATTTAAAGAATTGTAGTGCTTTCTATTGAGTGGATTATTAATGAATTTTTTCAAAATTTAAGAGCTATGCTTTCTTTTATGGTTTGTGTGATGTAACCTTCTCCAAAGTGTGATGCCAAGGAACCCTAGGTATGATGCGTAGGAAGTCTTAAGTGTGATTCCTAGAATTTATCTATTTTCTTTAATTTTACTATTCACATCACTGTTCACAGCGACCCAAATCTTGATTTTCACCTTTGTTTTCATTCCTGAACTTTATTAATCCTTGTCCCCATTGAAAACCCTATAATCCCTACTATTTTCTAGCCTATTCCCCACCAAAACCTAACCCTAAACCCTCAAAACAGAGGTAATACCAAATCTGCCCCAACAGTTCTAAATCAGATTACCTTGTTCCCCCTTGTCCTATGTCAGTAATTTTTAGTTTGTTTTGGAAAATGGGTTGTTGTAAGGTGTTCTCTTCCCAACTTATATATATATATATATATATATATATATATATATAGCTCATATCGTATCATATATGTGTGTGTGTGTGTGTTATGTAGGAATTGATAAAGAACAATTTACTGAGGAATTGCTTCAAATTTTTTTTTTTGAATATAAATAAAACCTTAGGAGCAACAGTTGTTGTTTTTGATTTGTTAATTTATTTTGACACTTTAAGTGAGTGTAGTACATCTTAATAATTATTTGAATTTTGAGATTGTGTTTGCACAAATGCAATGATGAATTTGTTTTGTAATTGAACAATTATGTATAGAGATTTTGTTGTGAAAAGCGATAGTTAGATACTTAATATCTTTGTGTCTGTGATAATTTGGGGTTTTAAATGATTACTTGGATTGAAAAGGCTTATCATTGAGATAATTTGATAATGTTACAAGCATTTTAACATGATAGTTGTCAATTATATCATAGGAAATTTAAGCTGTAATAATTATGCTATAGAAAAACAGCTTATTTCATATATACATATACATATACATATATATATTGAATTTATTAGATCCTTCAGATTTTGTAGTTTTTATTCTTCTTTTTTTTGAAATTGTGTGTACTTGATTAATTAATAACAATATGCCTTCATAATTTACTAAATTTTGAGAACAATATGATTTTTTTTTTTCTTTTCTTTTAAGGATTGTTCTTGAGAAGTTTGATGCCTTAAGGAATTGAAGACCAAGATTACTAAAGAGCTCAACGCCAGGCAAAAAAGGGTTCTAATTTTTCTTTTGATTTTTTTTTTCCTTGTATTTAAAACTCACGAGACCCCCAAATTCAATAAAACCTAAATTTGCCACACTTCTTTTGCTAAAATTTTGGATAATACCCTTATTTTGATTGATCAGAAACCTCTATCCTTAATTTTGGCCAAGCAATATGATTGTTGTTTGATGATTTATCTTTACAGTTTTGTTTATAGTTGTATATTCTTGTTGTTTATACTTTTTACTCCCCATTGTCTCAATTGTTTATGTTATATTTTTGTTACATGAGTTGGTGGTTTTTTGTGACTCCCACTAGAGGATATGTTACTTTGATAAAGGTAAAATAGCACTGTCATTATCAATTTTTAGGTTCCTTTAACAGATTATACTTTTCCAATGCAAACGAGTTAGTTTGCTAAATGGTTTGGATATTCTTACTGATTTTTTTTTTTTTTTTTTTTTTTGAATGCAATGACTGAACAATTTGTATAAGTAGAGATGCAATGGCAGATTGTCATCTGAAAATGCACATTATAGATTATAGATTTTGCTTTTAGCATTTTCTTGGCAAATTACTCTTTAAAATATATTAGTTTCTAATCACTTCTTCTTCTTCTTCTTCTTCTTCTTCTTTCTCATTTTAAATGATAAAGTTAGAATTTAATTAAAGTCGGACATGTTAGAGTCAACGTATCGTTTGCTATGAATATTTGTAATGGTTTTTTTTAGGTATATTTGCACATATGGAAAAACTATACGTGCTCCTCCAATCAACTCTGTTTGGCTACATCTGCAATTGGTTATTCACCCCCTCCCCCTCTTTAACTCATGAAAAGATAGGTATGAATCAATTATGCCAAATCACTAAGCCTAATTTTCTCTTTGATTTAATTACTATTATTATTATTATTATTATTATTATTTTGTGTTTTCCACCCCTTTATTGCCAATTTTCCCTGCAACCACAAGTTCTCTCTTACAAAATGTTGTATGTGTATTGTGTACAAATATTTTTCATTTGCCTTTTTTTGGTTTAATATGGATGTCTTAGATATCTATTTGTTTCAGATGAGTTGAGGTTTTTTTTTTTTTTTTAATGGTGATGTGTTGGATTGAATAGTTTCTTCAAAATGAACTATTAAGGCTATAGATTCTTTTGTGTGGTGGTATGTGTGTAAAATTGAAATAATTTTGAATTTGCTATTTTCAATTGTAAAATTAAGAAATTGAGGTGCTTCCCTGGTATTGGATACTGTGTTTGTTGTACATATATGCCGAATTCAGGGATGGAACTAGGATTCGAAGTCGAGGGGGGTAAATATAATTTTTCATGGACTTATTTTCTAAAATCTTAAATATATACCTATTATTTAATATTTTTTAAAAATTTGGAGGGGGGGGGGGGCACAGCCCCCCTCTACTTGTACATGGTTCCGTCCCTGATGCTAATTGACGAAAGCTTCTAATGTCAAATAGCTACTCTAAGGGTCTGTTTGGCTAAATTATTTTTTGCAAACTTATTTTATTATTTAGTTTATTTTTGCTATTATTTATGGGTCATACTGCACTTTTTTGTACTATTCATAAGTTCCACTGTACTATTTCAACTAATATTTACTTTTATCTACAGTATTTTTAGCACAACATTTTCAGTTTCTGTAAAATAAAAAGATTCCAAACAGAATCTAACTTAAACTCTCTCTTTCTTATCAAAAAATAAAGAATAAATAAAAAATAAATAGCTATTCTAAGTTTGTGCATAGTCAAAATTCTTACATTACTGACATATTTGTGTATGATTTAATACTTTTTCAAATAGAAGTGTTATTTTAATTTTCTCATCCAAGACAGCACGTGCTGTCCAAAGTCCAAACTAGTGGCGAAGAAAACAAAGTGTGGTCTTTTATTGATTGGAGAGAGAGAGAGGATCTCAAAGCTCATGGTTTGGTGAAGTCAAGTTCAATTATTTATTTATTGTTAATAAAATAAGGAATTTTTAGTTTAAATGGAATTTAGATTTTGAAATGCCTAGAGCAATGACATCGGACTAGTCAACCTAGCCTAATATCAAATTTTAATTAAAACTCACAAAAATGAAAAATTATAGAATTATCAATTATCTTGTGGACAAGTGATGTGATTTATGATTATATTAAAAAAATTTATTTTTTTAAAATTACTGAGTTAATAATTAATTTCTGTTTAAAAAAATTTCCTAACTAACAATTTCAAACAAATAAATTTTTTTTAGTAAAACAGTGACACCATATGAATCTTATAATGCCTCCACAAAAACTCACCCATCACTCTCAACAAACTCCCAAAAAATTTTAGCATTGAAAGTTGCCTCGCCATAGCCAGTGAGCCATAGAACTCACTAATATTAATAAAAACAATTTCTCTCCTCTCTCTCTCTCACCAGCGTGACTGTTTCTCTCTCTCTCTCTTCTAGTCTTCTGTCTCCTCGTCGTTCTCTCTTTCATCATATTTGTTCTCTCTTGCACAAATGTTGAATGGGTTCTCTCTCTCTGGCAAAGATGGGGATGAGTTTTCTCTCTCTCATCCACAAATCTGTTCAGTGATGGTGGTAGTTTTAAAGGCAGCTTGTAATTATTTGTGGGTTTGCTCAATCTATGCCATCATTTACTTCGAATTTATATTGTTAACTGTTTATATATTTTTTTAAAAATTTCTTTTTTAATATGATATAGGATTAGAAATTCTTAACGTGAGTGTCATGCTTATATTGTATAATTACAGTGATCGTAGAAGGCCAGGCAGTGCAAGCATCTTTGTAGGTGGCTTTGTTTTGGGAGGACTCATATTTGGCACTCTCAATTGTGTATATGCACCTCAGGTCCGGTGCTTCTTTATTTGTAAAAACTTTTCCTGTGATTTTGTTGGACATCAGGGGGTTTGGTGTGTTGCTGAGGGGCGAGGGCTGGGCAGAAAGGTTGCTGGGAAAGGGGTGGGTGAGGAAGAAGATACAAAAATATTTATTTATTTTTGGAGAGAGAAAATAATATTTAAATAGAGTAGATAAATAAATATTGAGAGTGATGTATTGAGTGTATTTGTTTACGTGGTAGAGTACAATTTTTTGGGTTTGTTTATCTAAAATGCTGTGAATGCTCTCAGGTGTTAATTAGAGCTTTCGCGAATCTAATGTTGTGTTTATTTTAATTGCTTTATTTCTGAAATTTTTAGTTATATTTTTCTTTCAAGAATAATTCAGAAATACCCAAATGAAGGTTTTTCTGTTATTGTTTATGGTGACAAAACTGATTATATTAATGAGCTGGGTTTTGGGTTTTTGACTCATATGTGCGCATGTGAGAGTTTGGTGTGCTTTATTATGTTAAATTAACCATAAATCTGTTATGGATCAGAATTTAGTAGCTACTTCTTAATGGTTAATCATGGATAGAGTTTGGTGTGCTTTGATTTGTTGAATTAGCCAAATTTGATATGCATTACAACTTTTTAATCATGGTTATGTTGGCTTTGCTGACTTTGTGTTAGTAACAAATTAACAATACTTTCGGTTCCATGTTTAACTTGCCAATAAAAAGAAGGGAAAAAAACTGGTGGTTTGGGTGTCTCCAAGGAGGAGATCCATTCCAAATGTCAAATATTAACTCAATTATATGTTTTAGAACCAATTGTTTCTGGTAGTCTACTTGGCTCTAGTTGGAGGTCGAACTATAAAGAAATTGAAGGAATGGAAACCCACCTGTGACATATTTAATATTTGGACAGTCATATTACTATATAATAACTGTAGTTTCTATTTATCCACTTGTCATCTCTTTTATTCTTCTTATTTATTATAAAATCTTATAAACACTATCCTAATTACTAAACAAGAGACATGATTCTCAGGCAAATGAAATGCTGCATCATAAATCAAACCTTAATGGGTATCTCGCCTATCACACTGGTCAAAATCTTGACAGGATCAATCAGGATACTGACCGAGATTTCTTCATGAGTGCAAGAGAAGCCAAAGAATATGGGCTTATAGGTGGTATCATTATGAATCCTCTCAAAGCTCTTCAGCCACTGGCAGTTATGGCAGAGGCCGAGACTAAAGTTGAGTCTGGTGTGTAAATTTCTCTTGGGTGACTGCAGTAGTGGAGGACATGGCTTTATAGAAGAGTTAAATGAAGAATGATATTTCATTCTGTATTTTTTAAGTGGCAATCTGAATCCAAAACTTTGTGAATTTGGAGAAAGTGTAGATTGTCTTATGTGTATGATGATAAACTAGGCTATAGGTGTTTGCCACTGCTTTATTGATTTTGTTGGTGCTTACAAGTCCTAAGGGCCCATCCAGTGCAAAAGAGCATTGGAAATATGCTTCTTAGATTACACTAGCAGGAATCAGTTGTGATCATTTATTTATGTTATGGTTGATAATGTTGTGAGCATCATTTTAGCTTCTAAATTCAATTGGGCCTTCAATTATTTTTATTTTCAATTCTATAGAAAAACTGGTATTGGCAATTTGGCACATAATGTGAATTAGAATGTTCACCTATGCATTTTATAGTGGTGGAAGGGTTATGCAAGTGGTTGTCACAATTGGACATTTATGTAATGGAGAACATTTTTTTGTGCTTGCTTTCTAACATAATTAACTTTACTCCATCTCCTGTATAAAACCTTAACATTAAAGGACTTCAGGAATATCTATTTGAATGAAAAATGTTTGTTGTTGTTGTTGTTGTTGAGAAATGAAGGTAAAAATGTTGACTTGTACTTGTTGAGGGTTTGAATGATCTAATTATTTTCAACGATTAGTCTATTAGTCTGTGAATTTTAGGGGCAACACCAAGATCTTTGGGTTCCAACATTAAAGTTCAGAGTTGTCAAAATATGACTTGATAGATATTCGGTTATACCTTTTTTTTTTAATGAACGATATTCAGTTATACTACTGCGCCAGGACAATAGCAAAAACATTTTTGTGCATAGTATCATATAAAGTCTAAAATTTTGGAAATACTGTTGCTATTTGCGTTGGGCTTATGCTCTCATTTGATTCTCTGGTCATGTGGCAATACATGTGGCATAATTTTTTTTTTTTTTTTTTTATCTGTTAGCCACGTTAGATGAAATAAATAACCACATCTGAGTGTTTTAAAAAATGGTTAGATAAATTAAAAAACGTAAATTTTTATTTTAAAATAGACAATAAATTTTGCAAAAAAAAAAAAAAAAAAAAATTATGAAAGTAAAAATGAATCTAGAAATATTGACATTTGATTTTTTTTTTTTTTTTTTTTGGGCTGGTGTTTATTACACACCTTATTTCACACAACTGTATACATACATTTTGTATACTTGCATGCCTCAATCATAATAATAGTATAAATAAAAAGACAGAAAAACAAACCTAACAAGATTGATGAATTGTAATTTGTCCAACTTCATTATAAAACTTAAAAGTGAAATCATACAAGATCCAACAGCCAACTTTTACATAATCTTAAACTTCTTGATAACCCAATCATTAAAATAACCCAATCATTAAAAGAAAACCAAGCCCCGTATACCATGAGTAGAGCAGAAGGTAAAATTACATATCTAAATACTTTTTTATGTTTAATAAAAAAGCTACGATTATGCATATTTGTACTCGGACCATGCAATTGAAAAATACAATTTGCAACATCTTTGCTCTCAGGGTCATGGATATTCGCTGAACTATTATTAGGAAGTAAAAACATTGAGGAAACATTTAAGTGACGCGCTAAGCCTAAGGAAAACAAAGATTTAATTGTATGACAGCATTGACTATTATTAGAAATTGTAGAGCTTGCATTAAAGCAAGTGGGATCATACCAAGTGATATTCCTCACATATCCAAAATTAATTGGACATGCAAGGATCATGAGGGGGACCAGAGAGAGAGAGAATATAGAAACAATATGCGTGGTCAACAAAGGAATGTTGGAGCTAGGCATGGTGTGGTACAGATCTGCACACAATTAACAAAAAAGAAATTCAGATTTCAACATTTGATATTGTTCAATAAAAAATATAATATATATATATATATATATACACACACTATTCACTATAAGCAACTATAAAATAAATAGCAATTAAATTCAACCAAATTAGACTACTATGGTAAAAAATAAATTCAAAATCAATTTCATTCATCTCAACTAAATTCAAAATCAATTTCATTCCTACTAATAGTCTAATACTGTACCCTCACAATCTCTCTACTCTCTAATGATAATTCCCACACCAGTACAACATAGGTCTTTGAATAGCTATGGGATATGGCCTCACTCAAGAAAAAAAATGGGGGATATGCAGCAATAGTTTAAAAATAGGACCCACTGAGCGTTTTTTTTTTTTTTTTTTGTTCATAATAGGGATGCCAACTTGGAAGCACCTCTGTTACACGGCTTTGAAATTGGAACAGAGTGTTTCCCAACTTCTAAAACTATGCAGTAATAGCAAAGTCTCAGGAACCACACTAGGCACTAACTATTGATAATGATGAATCAATCAATTAACACATAACTTCCCTAATATGGAAAAAAAAAATCAATATCAAGGTATAAATTATATCATCAGCCAAACCTAAATTTTTTGGATAGATTTGTCTCCCTGACTCAAGAAACACTAAACCGAATCCTCCTCTAAACCAAGCCTTTACCCCCCACCAACCCAATAAAAGTCCAATCTGAAGTATTCAGGGGCGGAGCTATGTTGTCCCTTGAGGGGGCCATGGCCCCCCCAAAATTTTGATTTCTTCTACTGTTAGGCTATGAGTCTGATAGCAAAAAATAAGTAAAAGGCTATGGCCCCCTAGAAAATAATGACCGGCCCCCCCAATTCTTTCTAGGATCTCTACTTAGTCCAATAGATAACACAAAGTCCTCAAATAAAATACTAGTTAGCTCTCCCACTTGTCCAAATGATTTGTTGTCAATCCAAATATCCAATAGACAATAATCCACACCCTCAAAATATCATCTTTTACCACTCATTTTCAAACAAAAATTTACTCTCTTTTTTTTTTCATCATTCTCAATCTCAAGAAGCCACCTATGGGATTCTCAAAGAAAATAGAAGTAATCACTACTACTTTTTCTCCTCCTGATACAAGCCTACACTGCCTCATGTTTCTTTACTCTCATTGTTGATTGCTTTAAACACATTAACTCTCTTCTCAATAAGGGTAGAAATCAAATAAACTCCTTTCATCTAAAAAAAACTATCCATAGTTGCTTTCAGTTCCAGCTTCTTCTTGTGTCTTAGTATTTCAGGTTTGTTTGTTTCTTCAACATCATATGGGCATTTAGATTTATGCTTTTTATATATATATGATAATGTTCATTTAGTTTTATGAATATGCTTTGTTTATTAAGTTGTTCAATTTGTTGTATTGCTATATGATAATATATTATATCTCTTTCCATATCATCATTTTTTTTTTAATTTGAAATTAGGAGCTGAATAATTCATTAAAAAATAAGAAAATTTTCAGTGTTATAGATAATGATGGGTTGATGGTGCTTAAAATAAAAGTATGCAAATTTTTGTATATGTGTATAGTAAAATAGACTGCCTTTTGTACTTCCATTAATATTTAAGAATATGACAATATATCAAAGTTGATCGTTTTTTATTTATAAATTTATGAATTATGATTTTTCTATCAATATTGCAGTTTGGCCCCCCCCAAGTACGAATTCCTAGCTACGCCCCTGGAAGTATTAATTTCAATTTTCATAACTTGGTCATCCTAATTATACCATGTATCACTGAACTTGTCAACTAATTACTCATGAAAAGGGAAAAACCATACTACCTCTCCATTTAGACACAACAATAAGTTTTTGGCCCCCAATTAAATAAATAAATAAATAAAAACTGGTATACATATGTAATTTGAAAAATTAAGATTTGCCCTTAAATATATATATATATATATATATATATATATATATATATATATATTTGGATCTCCTCTGAAATAGCGTCGAGTTCCATTTTGATAAATGTGTTGAAATGTTTAAGAAACACTAATTTTATATGTAGTATTTTGTTGAATATGAAATAAAAATTAGTTTTAATTTTTATAAAAAAATTTTGTTTTAAGCTTTGGCCCCCCTCAAGTTCGAATCTTGGTTCCGTCCCTGCACACACACACTAGTCATATGTGAACTTCTAAATAAAGGAAATTGAACTCTCAAGTAAGCAAGCTAAAAACAACGAGCTAAACACAACACAGATAAGCCAAAGGCCATAACATGTGAAATTTTCTTTCTGGGCTGTCAAACAAAACGTATTGGAAGTGAAACAAACTACGAGTTAAAACATCAAACAAACACACAGACACATTGTACATAGAGAAAGAGAAATGGGAAACGTTGTTGTGAGTGTCAAAGTACAAAAAAGCATCATACCAAAAGGGACTTGGGCTTAAGGGAATTCAGCTTGCTTGGGACTTGGGCTTAAGGGACTTAGACTTCGAAAGCGACGCACAGGTTGTGGTAGGGGCAGTAGCTGGCCATGACCCGGGCCCTTGCTCAATTCAGAAAGTGGTGGAAGGCGTCAAGTCAGGTCTGACAGCGTTTAGATCATGGAGTTGCACATATGTCCATAGACAAAGCAATATGGCAGCACATATTATGGCTAGGGAGGCCTGGAATGTTAGTGATTGTGTAGTTTGGGTTGAGGATACCCCTTCTGTAATTGCAAACCAGATTGGTCTGGATGTAAGTGCAATGAACAATTGTCCTGAGTTATGTAAGTTAGGTACAATTTTGTTCTAAATGGTGGAAAATTATTAGGTACTGAGTACTATAAATGCGTAGTTCCCCTCTCACATAAATAGTGGGTCCCACCATGAATTTAATTAGTAGGACCCACCATTCATATGAGAGTGGAGAGTACACATTTATGGTACTCCTACTTAATAATTTTCCATAACTATATAGACTACTAATACTACTCTGCCATCAATTAAGTTCTTTCTTTAACTAGATTCTTAATCCATGCCCTAAGGGCACTCATTAACATTTTCCTTTTTATTTTTCCAAAATAAATCATTATTTTTTATTTAATTAATAACTGTTCCATACCTCATAGGTTTGCCGTTTGTGCTTTAAGAAGTTTAGATTTCCAAAATAATTGATGGGAGGTAGTAATTGTGAGAGAATTACGGATGAGAGAGTAATAATTGAGAGAGAATTAAAAATTAATTGTTTAGTATTATTAGTAGTATTATTACTATACTGTATTTATCATTGGGAGAAAATTATGGCGGAGTTAAGGACGTGAGGCAGGTTTTAAATTTAAGTGTTTATTGCCTTTTATTTATTTTTTTTATACTTTGGTATATGACATAAGAAGGCTTGAATGTTATACTTGTTAAGAGTTTTTCATTTAGTTTTTTTTTTTTTTTTTAATGAAATTTGTATTTGTAGGGTCATCTAAATTAATTTTGGGGAAGTGGATGTCTTGGGCCATATACTGATCAGCTTAGTGTTTATGAAACACAACAACATCATATAAACAACTTTAATCATTTGGATATGCTACAAGTATTGTTACTACATTGTATATTTAACTATGTCAATTATAAGCACGTGGATTTCTAAATAATTTAAAACCATATTTAATTGCAAGTTTCCTAATTCAAGCCTTCTTTATTACTATACTTGATAAAACCAAAAATCATCAATTAGGTCACTTGTCCAATCCAAAACTTTTATCGATCTTGTAGGATGTGCAAGATAAAGAGAGTTTGATCGAAGAGATCATCGAGTTGTACTCGGTGGGGGAGCCTCTGATGTTTGAGTCAGTATCAGTTCATATCTTTCGTATATAGATTGTATTTTGTAGTAACTTTTGACATACCTTAGCAAGTGAGGCAGATTGTCTCATTTATAGGTGACTTAGGTAGTTGTTGGGCATAATTTTAAGTGATTATTACCTTGAGTAGAATAGTTGTTTTCTTGATGGGTGTTTAATACCTTTGAGTAATGGTCATCAATGAATATATTGAATGTGATTGAGTAATTACTTATCTTTCTTTGATGGCTTGCTGATGACTAAATGTCATCCATTATGGTGGACGAACAATTGGTTTTTTTTTTTTTGATAGGACAATTGGTTTTCTTAGACTCATCAATCACCCCATTCCTGAATCTGATTTGCTTTATGCTGGTCAGGCTTAGGGAATGTTTTTGACTTGTTTAGATTTAAACTTCCTTGTCTTCAATTACTTACTTCTTTAGGGATGGTGGTTTATCGGTGACGACTTTTTAGCGTCTGCCTTTGAAGTTCCTTTTGGACGTTCAAGGGATCATAGCTTGATCTTGTGAGTAAGCTAATTTCTTTCGACGACCTGGTGAGTTTAGTGGCTTCTTTGGATGCTTCCATCATTCTTCTATTGCTTGAAGAATTTTGATATTTGAACGATCTTATTCTTCCATAATTTATATTCTTGTGTGAAGAAGTTTAATCATCCGTTGATTGCACAATTTTATTCTTTCACGAAGAATGTATCGCTGAATATTTAATTTCATTTTTTTGCACAAATTAACTCTTAATGCTAAAGTGTTTATTTTAAACTTGGTTGTTTTGACGATGGAGCTTTGGGGAAGACTTGATGTTTTTCCGTTGTTGTTCGTCAAGTGAATGTATTTTGTGGAATGATCGACTTTCACTCATCATATGGTTTATATTCTGCTTGTCATAAAATTTATATTCTTGTTTGAAGAATTTGTATCATTTTCTACTCATCATATGATTTATATTCTTGCTTGAAGAATTCGTATCATTTTTTCCTCGTCGTATAATTTATATTCTTATTGGGAGAATTTGTATCATTTTCCTTGCTATATGATTATCACTGAATGCAACTTCTTGCAAGTTGCATATTTTTAATATATATATATTGACAATGGAATGCCTTGTGAGTCAGCACAAAGATTACAAATTTTTATGCTTCTTATACAGCCAAATCTTATTTCCAAAAATATTCTTGCAAGTTAAATGCTTTATGTAGAAATTTTCATGAAAATGCCACTAAAGAGATAGAGGAGTTCTCTAATACCTAAATTCCTACCTTTAACATATAAGACTCTTACTGAGGTAACAGCCATTGCTCCTGTTCAAGTACCCTCTGAGTATCAAAAAAAAAAAACAGCCATTGCTGCAATTATTATGCCTAACAATTCAGGTTAACAGTATAGTTAGTTGGCAAATTCTAAAGACCAGTCATGGAACCTCAATAATCATGACAAAATGCATAACCAGGTTTTCATGCTAGAAACTTAAATAAAAGCAGAATTTCTGCTTTTTTGTTTTTTGTTTTTTGTTTTTTTGTATCCCAGCTTGTCTTCCCATGATGTTTTTGTGGATGACAACCTACATGATACCCTCCAATAACCCCACCCCATCCTCCCTCTCTTCTTACCTTCAACAAACCTTCTGCTAATAATTAAATTTTTTTTTTTAATTTCTAAAAGAAGGAATAAAGTTCATATTTTTCAAAGGGTTAATAATCTCTGTTAATTAAAAACCGAATATAAAATTGCACTTACAATAATTGACTGACTGTGTGATTTATGATTAGTTAATTCACACACCCTTTCTGAGTATAGGATTTAGATTATGACTTGCTCGCCTGACATAATAAATTAATTCATTGTTAAGCACTGCCCTTCTTGCATTGGAAAATTAGTTGTGTTTTACAAGAAATCTTAACTCATCCCATGAATAGAATTGGTGTACTAATTGTACTTTAATCAATGTTATTATGATATTAGAATCTTTATGGAATTTTTTTATTTACAATTATTATAATTTATGTACTTATAAAATATAAAATTATGCTAGCCATTACAATTTTTTGGGTCATATTTATTAAACAGGTGAAATAGGTTGTCTTTATGTCAACCCAAAACAACATGTTTATTAAACAACTTCAACCTAACACAATTTGTTTATTAAGCATGGTACATGGATCATGTTGGCCACATAATAAAAGGGTTATGTTAGGAATGAAGGGTTTTTGACATTATTATTAAATGGATCATGTTCGTGTCAACCCATGTAACTGAATCTCTCTACCTTGACATGACTCCAACGATGCCTACCTCAACACAACATGCATATGACCCACCAACACAAATTGCCACCCCTATGTTCAATACCTTGTTGTACTAGTACCACACATGTACTTATATTTACCTTACCTTTATACTACTCTAGCTAGGTTTAGGGCCTATAAGACAACTGTACAGCTATTTACACAGAATAGTATATAATAACTTCACTCAATTCTAACAGCTTTCTCCATCCCAAGAACAGCTTGGTGTCTTTGTATCCTGATTGAACAGTTTGTTTAAAAGATTAACTGGGTTAGACTGGAAAATCAAGGCTATGCTTTTGCCAGAAATCTTCTTACAAATCGGGTATTTTATAGATTGGATAATGGTTAAAGTTAAACCCCAACAATTCTTGAACTACAGTATGTCTAAAAACACTATTCTTGAAGAGAGAGAGAGAGAGAGAGAGAGAGATGTGAGCTATAAAAAAATTGGAAATTGAGATGATTCTATATTCAAATTCTTGTGTTAACAACCCAACTATTTCCTAAAGGGAACTTCTCAAATTATCAAGGCGAAATCAATGGAAGCGAACATGAAATTGATGATGATGATTAGATACATGATACTGCACTGTTATCAATAACAAAGAAGACAGATTGATTTATGGCAAAGGACTAAGGACTGTTTACTAAAATCTTGCAAGTTGGAATGAAATGCCAATCTACTCCATACTTGCCAGTTGCCAGAAGAGAAAGGCAGCAGCAGTTAACTTTTCTAAAGAGAAGAAGGAGATCGACAGAAGTTGTCAACTTATCATAACTGGAAGGTTAATAAAGCATAACAAATATAGCAACAATTTTTACTAGAACAAAGTTATTGCGGAACATCTATTATATTTTACCTTCACTTTTTATTTTTTTTCCCCCACAAAATCTACTATAGATCCCTAATTTAACGATTTAGTCCCTAGTCCCTACCAAACAAATTTAAAAGAGGTCACTTTTAGACCTAAGCAAACTTATATTATATGGTTGCTTTTAGTTCCAAATTTGTCTAGCAAAATGATGATTTTAGTTTGGCCATGTCACCTAAAAGACCAAAAGCCAACATTTTAAACTTCAATTTAAATTGCTTTATGCTAAAATTTTGAGACCAATCATATATTTTACCATTTTTTTTATTGCTATGTGTGAGATACATTTTGCACAGCCTAACTAGTCAGAACGGCATTAAGAGTCAAACCCAATTGGCAACTTTTAGAATGTAACAAAATCATGAAAGTGTATATTGCAGCATCAGCTTGAGAATATAATTCCATTAACAAGTCAAAACAAACACCACCAATAAAAAATAATCGATAACGGATTGAAGTTTCACCTATGCATAGATTTGAGTAGACAAGCAAGACGTTCCCCTTCGTAGCAACTATACATATCATTATCAACCCCAACAAAAAGTCATTAAATTCATTCAAAACAAAAATACTAATATTGTTGACAACCCAAAAAACAAAAACAAAAAAGTAAACGCATGAGAGAAAAGGTCACCTACTCTTGCTCTTGAGGAGGAAATAAGCTTGCTTTTGAGATTTCCATATCGTTTTTTGAAGCTTTCTTTCTACTTGGCATGGTTGGCCGTCAGTATTTGCTTTTGCACAACAGGTGTTTGACGAAAAGTCGAAAAAAAGCTCCCAGGAGATTATAAGTTAGACTTGCGTAATTGCATTAAACTCAGACCCATAGAAAATTAAAAATTTAGCACTTTTTCCCAATGCTCCAATCAAATCTGTCATTCACATCCTCCAAAATATTACGCCCCGTTTGTTTAACAACATGTTTTCAGTTTTTAAACAATATTATACGTATTTTCACACACTTTTTTATCTACACGTATTTCAAAAAAATACAAATAACATTATTAGACCAACGCAGCGCTACCATGCTTGGAATGAAAACCCAAAACATGAACAAGAACCAAACAAATTTGGAAGATTGAGTTGATAACCACAAACACAACAGTCCAATTGATTGTGTTCTGTAAAGAGGCCTTGGTGGGTTTGGGTGTATTGTGGCTTTATGTGATTGGACTTTCTGTGCAACTTTATGGTGCGGTGGTGGAGGTTTTAATTTTTAATTGAGTGTCTTCTGTTTGGGCCTTAGTGGCTGTGGGCTGTGTGGCTACGGCAGAGGTGGAGGCGGACTGAGAAAGTCAATTGGTTTTCTCACGGGAAGTTAAAGGAAGGAGTTCTAGTGTCCAAGGGAGTCAAAGCCCATTGGGTTCCATAAATGGCATGGCATATTCACGAGCCTTTAATGACTAAAGGGTGACTTTCATATTATTGGGTCTTATCTATATTTATATCTATATCTATATATTTAAGATTTTTTTTTTTCAAAATAACACTCATTTTTAAACAATTTTTTTAGTTTGCATCATTTTCAAACTATTTATGAAAGTAACATCTCGAGTCTAAAAAAATTGACCTCACTGTAGCAACTTGAGTCTATAGGAATTGATTTCCAATGGAACTCGAATTTGTAGGAAATGATTTTCATTGGAATTCGAGTATTAGAGACAGTTGATTAATCAAATCATTTGATTACTCTTGAAGAAGGGTAATGAGATTTTTATTTTTATTTTTATTTTTTTGAGAATGAGGGTAAGGATAAAGTTGATTAGCTAAAATGGTAGATTTCTCATTTCAGTAAGAAAAAAGAAAAAATTGCCTCACAGTCACAGCTAGACCAAAAAGTAAAAGAACTAATGAATGTCTTCGTCCAAAACAGAAGCTCTCACCATTGAGGAGTTCGGTTGTGTAACTATTGTTCTTCAACTCTATAATATATATATACTAGTTGAAGGCCCGTGCGTTGCACGGTTTTATGTTAAAATTTGTAGAATATATATAATTATTATAACCAAATAAGTAATTATTATAATGAAAGGAATAAACCATCAAATATAAAATGATAGCACCTTAATACAAAATTATCTTCTAACATACCAATTGTGCTATAATAACATTTGTAGTTGCATGTATCAAACTATTCGCATATGAATTTTATATCTAATGAATCTACAATATAAGTGATTTGCAGTATTGTTAACAATAATATTAATGATTAAAATCTTTAGACAAAGTAACATAAAATTGGCCACTTTTTAAAGATAGAACTATTCGAGGAATAAAACATTTGTTCTAATTTAAAAAAAAAATTGCAAAGTTCTACATCTAGATTACAAACCTTTCTTAGGATGCTTGAAATCTTTTTTGACAAACCTGGAAAAAAAACTCAAGAAGAAAATTAAACAGAGTTAAAAAACAAAGTACCATATAGATTGCAAAATTGTATGTAAATTTAATAGTCTATGATTGGAATTTACTACGACAACTTACATATATATTGGATAACAAAATAATTAAATTGGATCAAACCATTAACATATGAATTAGATCAAACATAAGGAAATTACCCCCTCAAAAAAAGAAAAACATAAAGAAATTAGCTTAAACAAAAGGCAACAAATACATAAAACGTATTTAATTGATTACAATAAAAAATTAGAGTAAAAAATACATACCTACATGATTGTAGGTAGAAAAACGGAAGCATAAATAAAAAAACTGTACAATAAGTTGGAGAATGAAAAACTACACCAACTAACGGTGTATATATATACATACTCCACCTAGAAAAGGAGTCCAAGTAAAAATCAAATACTCTAAAGTACTCCTTGAAGTTACCTAATCAAGAAGTTTAGGTTAATTACATATTAGTTTTTTTTTTATTTTTTTTAAATACTTTATCCCAAAAAAATAGTTAACGTTATTAGCTAGATTGTTATTAGATTTTTTTTTTTTTTGTTTACATTAAAGTTAATACCAAAAAAAAAAAAAAAAAAAAACCTTACGGGAAGCAATATGTTTTTTTTTTTTAGAGATACACTTACTTTATGATAATAATGAATTAAAGATAAGAATGAATTAGAGTCCTGATTTTTTGAATTTGAGATATGAATGAATTAGAGTCTTGATTAATCTAATATTAATCTACAGTTTTTTATTTCATTTTTTTTTAGAGATACACTTACTTTATGATAACAATGAATTAGAGATAAGAATGAATTAGAGTCTTTATTAATCTAATATTAATTTACCTACTATCTTACATGAAGCAGTTTTTATTTTATTGCTTACTATATAATATTTTTTTTTTTGATTAATCTAATATTAATCTATACCTACAATCTTACATGAAGCAGACGTGAGGCAGTTTTTTATTTCTTTATTTTTTTTAAAGAGATAAACAGCTTAATGATAAAAATGAATTAGAGTCCTGGTAGTATAATATTCATTTTTAGTTCTTTAAAAATCTAAAAATTTTAATAAAATTTTTACAATTTGGTGAAGCCACGTGGCGTAACCATGGCGTCTAAGCCCTATTTTGATAATATAATTAAATTTAATAACAAATAAAATGAAAAAAATAATTAATTCAAAATTTAAGATTAAAAAATAAATTGTACTTGTACACTTGAAATTTAATTTTTATTTCTTATTTTGATATTTAAATCATTTGTTTTAGTGTTGATTTCATTCAAATGTTTATAAGTTATATCAACCCTAAACCAGCATATGTATCCATATGTAACATTCTAAATTAATAATAAATAAAAATATAATACTCTAACTTAATGTAACATTCTAACTTACTAATAAATAAATATAACACCCTAACTTGAAGTAATGTTTGTAATTGTATTGTGTTTTAACCTTTAAGAACACATATATAATTTTTTTTTATCATAAAAAAAAAACATAGATATTAATATTACACATGAAAAAATAATGAATTCAATAATTGAAATGGTTGAAAACAAAATTAAGCCAAAACCTCAATTCATTAATGAAAAAATATCCAAATTTTTTAGCTAAAAAAAGAAAAAGAAAAAGAGTTAAGTAAAGATAGACTTACATAGAAATTTGGACGGATGGATTCTCTCGTATCCAATTTCATGTTTGACAGCAAATTTTGCTTTTAATTAAAAAATATAGATTACATGGAACAAAGCACCAAACAAAAGCTGTAGGGTCTTTTTTTGTAGCCCAAGCCCAAAAGGTATGGATTATGAGTCCAATGAATCCAGGACAATGAATTTGTAGAGCGTGGGTGAAAGAACTGGGCTGGATGTGAACTAAACAAGAGTTAGCTATGGTATTTACGGGTAAACTAACATGAAATCATGCTTGAACAAATGCAAATGTGAAAGTCCGAAGAGGTATTTTATTGAATGAAGTTTGGTTACAATTCTTAGGGTTACAGTAAAGTTATTTTCTTCTTCTCTCCCTCTTTTGTTCTCATCCCCTTTTTATCAGAGGCATCTTCTCCTTATATAGCACCCTCTCCCCTCATCTTCATCGTCCACTTGTTCATCATCTGAACATCCACTTGAGTACATGTCCCATCAGATATCTTCTTTAGCTCTCTGTGAGTGGTGGTAGCTGAGATTATACTGTTCAGGGGTCTTCTCCACATTAATGCGGCCAGAAAAGCTGTTGCAGTGCATTTAATGTGGTGGTTGCAGCTTGTCTTCTAGATATTTTTCCGTTCCTATCATCTCCACACGTACCTGAAGCTTGCCTTTATCATCAAGGTCATTAGAAAGATTACTTGAATCTCCCAGGGGTCCGCCCGGCCAAGGCTCTTTGTATCCGAGGATAATGGTCTCTTCGGACCATTGATGATCTTTTCGGACTACCCACTCGTTCGCCTCCAGGTATATTTCTTAAGCATAGACTCCTTCTTTGAACAATTCCCTCTCTTCGGGCATACAGTAGTCTTCAAATAGGATCCTAGGCCCAATATATCAGGTTGGGCTTTCATCCCCCACAATAGCCCCTCAAAATTTTAGTTTTTCCCTCGCATCCGAGGAGAAAAAATAGGATTTTGACTTGTCACGAAATGGCAGTTTGAAACAACAAAAATATCTGAACTTACACGCGTATGGGCATAGAAGTAGGCGCCTCATAAATGCTGTTGTCGTTTTAGTATTCCCAAAGCACTATCAATTACTCCAGGCAGCGTTTTGTCTTTGGTATCCAATGGTGGGCCGTTGATCCAACGGACGTGATTCTTTCTCAGAACTTAGGCAGGGTGACTCCTGCCCTTTCGCTTGCTCCCATATAAAGCCTCAAAATAGGTTATTTCTTCTTTACTTTGCAAACTCTCAGAGCGCCCAGCGAACTCAAGCACTTGAATCCTCCGAGTTCTTCTAATCACCAATCATAGCCGTCTCCAGATTCTGTAAGAATTTTTCTGCGGGTTCGAGGGTCATTCTCCGATCTAGTTTGCGTAAGTTTCGACCTCTAAGCCTCTCATTACCTCTTCGGCCAACCTCCTCGGTCTTCAATTAATCATTCCCCAATCACTTCGTTTAGTACTTCCACCTTTCTGTTTAAGTGCAATGGGTAAATTCCAGTATATGGTAGATAGCCCCGCCCAGTTGGAGGAATTTAGGGCCACACATCGCATACCTCAAGATGTGGGTTTGAGGTATTGCTCTCCGAAAAGAATACTAACAGATCGAAAGACGGGCGAAGTTGTAGTCCCCATCATCGCCTTCATAGAAGGGGGGATGACTATCCCTATAGGCCCTATTACCAGTAATTACCTCCGAAACCATAGGATTAGTCCTGACCAATGTGCGCCCAACGTCTTTAGAATCTTAGGGGCCATTGACGATTTGAACCGTCATTTAGGATTGGGGCTCACCTGGCGTGACGTGGTACACATGTACGAGTGTCATAGCCAGCAGGGGGCGGGATATTACCTTAAGTCCCGATCCGATGTTGTTAGGCTCATTTCCTGCCTTCCCAAGTCTAACAAAGGGATGAAAGAAGACTACGTGATCGTCTCGGGCGCGTGGCATGACGGTTCCCATTGCCCAACCAAGCCAGGAGAGCCAGGTGGGACATGTTAGATTTAGGTTTACTAACAGTGGGTTTAGGTTCTCCACTTTCTAACAATTTTTTCTTCTCTTTGTATCATTATTTTCAAGTCTCTGACTAAGTTTTGCTGTGATTTTTAACAGATAAGAACCATGTTTCTCCTCGGCTCAGCCTCACAAACGCTGCCGCGCTTAATTATCTATTAAGATCAGAAATCTTTGTGAGTGAGGACGGGCAGCTCCGGTCGGTTCCTCTTATTCTTGGGTACACGGCGAAACTGAAGGATTTTCAGCCGATCGGTAACGCGATAACACAGGGAGATTATCGTCTCAACCGCATAGACGTTGCTCAGAAAGGCTTCTTAGCACCGTACGACCTTGCACCCGTGCCACATCCCAATCCACAGGGTGTACCCTTGCTCCTCCAGCCAATTCAGCAGGTTCCCCTCGGACCAGTAGCGGGAGGTGAAAGAGCTGATTCTTCAACCCCTTCGCTTGACGAGCAAATTGACGAATTCAAGTTTGAAGGAGAAGCTTCAGGGGGGGATCAGGTGATACAGGTTTCGGATGCCGAGGAGGAAATCGACAGACATTCTGGTGTCCACCCTCCTGTTCTGATAACTGCTCTTCCCGACGACTCTTCGGAAGAAGAAGATATGGTGGATTTGAGGAGCTTAATGAAAAATAGGGGTAAGAAAGCTGAGCCCACAGGGACCGGTACGTCCCAACCAGCTGCGAATCTTCCTCCACCACCTCCCCAGGCTCCTCTGGATCTCGGCGCCAAGCAAGTGCCAGATCCGAAGAAGAAGAGACTCCACATTGAAACAGATGAGAGGGAGGTGGTTCCTCCAAAAGGGACCAAGCAACAAAAGGTGGTGAAAGACCACCGGAGCAAGAGGGCTTCATCTACTGAGAGTCGAGATGACTTTCATGTTGCTGATGTGCGCCGAGGGCCCCGCATTTGGTCCCTAAGACTTGAATTGGATGGTGCCTCAATCCCCTGGGAGACCTCCCTCAGAAATTATGATGGGGGAAGGGCAGGTTATGTTGCTGAGGCCTTGGAGCAGCCACTCCTCCTTCCAAAGGACATGGAGTCTTATAGGCGCTTTAACCAACAGGAGCTTTTCTTATCCCTTAAGAGGGATTTGGCCATGGTAAGTGAACTGATCTACTTAATTAAGTCGCTGATCCTTTTTTATTTCCCCCTTTTCTTTGCTTTACATTGAAATTTCTGTTATGTAGGTTACTCAGCAAATTTTTGTGGCCGAGGAGTGGAATAAGAAGTCCTATCTTGAAGCCCAGGCAGCGGCTCAATCTCGATCTGAGGTAGAAAGATCTTTGGGCAACCTAAAGGAGGATTGTTCTTTACTGTCCGAGCAATTAAAGGAGATGACTAATTAGCGGAACAGTCTTGACGCGGGCCTGAAGAATGCTGAAAAGCAGGCCGAAGAGCAACGCAAGCTACTGAATATGACCGAGATTAACTTGGCAACTGAGAAGGCACTTGTGGGGCAACTTCGAGCTGAACTTCAGAAAGCCAAGGAGACTGCCAAGCTAGCTCAGAAGGATGCTCAGCTGGCCAAGGAGGCAGTCAAGGCTGAAAGGAAAGTAGCATATCAGCTGGGGGCGGACGAGACCCAAGTCCAGCTTACTGAACAATTTGCCTCGGTCAGCCGAGACTATTGTGATTTAACCTGGGGAAAGGCATTGGATGCTGCTGGAGTCCCTCCTGAATCTGATTTGAGGCTACCTGGGAACATATACTACGATCCTGATATCCGAGAGCTCCCAGGGTCTGATCTCCCTCCTCCTACACAACTCCAAGAGGCTTCGGAGCAATCCTTGGTCAGCCAAATTCCTCCAGTCAACCTTGAGGCCTCCAAGGAGTCTGGTCGGCCTGGTGATCAGAGCAAGCCAGCTGAAGCACCCAAGGATAAAGGCAAAAACTTGGAAGAAAAGAAGACCCTCCCAGACTCTAAGGACCAAGCCTCAGAAACTACTGCAGCTCAGTCCAGTCAGGCTGCTGATCCTTTGGTCCCCCAAAAGAAGGCTTAGACAATTAGGGGTTTCTATTTTGTACTTGTAATAATTTCTACCGTTATGCAAGGATTTGTATACTCTTTTCTTTTAATCAATGAAACTGTTTCCCTTTTATTTCTGGTGTCTTTGTTGTATATCTTATGATTTATTATTGCTGCAAGTAACTGTTCTTTGTAATTATGGTAATAATGTAAGTAAACTTAGCCACCGTATCATGCAGATGATGTAAATAACTGAAATTGGTACTAAGAAGAACAGTTAGTATAAGAATTACTAATAAGCAATGAAAGCAGCGAATGATTATGGAAGTTTCATAGGTTTTCTCAAATATACGTAGAGGGTATTATTACTCCTTGGCTTTGAATTAAACATGACTTAGGAGGCCTATTATAAGTTAGATTTAACTTAAATACATTCTAGAATTTCAAGCATGGCTCATTTTAAGGTTACGTCTCAATAATAATAACTGTGTGGGGGTGTTGACTAACCCATTTGGAGAGCCCTGAAGGAGTGTTAACTAACCCAAATCATCTGGTCCGAGGACTACAGGCATGATTGGATTTAAGTTTAAACACTTGAGAGAAATTTGGTGGAGTGTTAACTAACCCGAATCATCTGGTCCGAGGACTACAGGCATGATTGGATTTAAGTTTAAACACTTAGAGAGCCTTGACGGAGTGTTAACTAACCCGAATCATCTGGTCCGAGGACTACAGGCATGATTGGATTTAAGTTTAAACACTTAGAGAAAATGTGAAGGAGTGTTAACTAACCCAAATCATCTGGTCCGAGGACTACAGGCATGATTGGATTTAAGTTTAAACACTTATGGAAACTGTAACGGAGTGTTAACTAACCCAAATCATCTGGTCCGAGGACTACAGGCATGATTGGATTTAAGTTTAAACACTTAGAGAAACTGTGAAGGAGTGTTAACTAACCCAAATCATCTGGTCCGAGGACTACAGGCATGATTGGATTTAAGTTTAAACACTTAGAGAAACTGTGAAGGAGTGTTAACTAACCCAAATCATCTGGTCCGAGGACTATAGGCATGATTGGATTTAAGTTTAAACACTTAGAGAAATTGTAACGGAGTGTTAACTAACCCAAATCATCTGGTCCGAGGACTACAGGCATGATTGGATTTAAGTTTAAACACTTGAGGAAACTGTAACGGAGTGTTAACTAACCCAAATCATCTGGTCCGAGGACTACAGGCATGATTGGATTTAAGCTTAAACACTTGAGAGAAATTTGGTGGAGTGTTAACTAACCCGAATCATCTGGTCCGAGGACTACAGGCATGATTGAATTTAAGTTTAAACACTTAGAGAGCCTTGACGGAGTGTTAACTAACTCAAATCATCTAGTCCAAGGACTACAGGCATGATTGGATTTAAGTTTAAACACTTAGAGAAAATGTGAAGGAGTGTTAACTAACCCAAATCATTTGGTCCGAAGACTACAAGCATGATTGGATTTAAGTTTAAACACTTAAGGAAACTGTAATGGAGTGTTAACTAACCCAAATCATCTGGTCCGAGGACTACAGACATGATTGAATTTAAGTTTAAACACTTAGAGAAACTGTGAAGGAGTGTTAACTAACCCAAATCATCTGGTCCGAGGACTATAGGCATTATTGGATTTAAGTTTAAACACTTAGAGAAACTGTAACGGAGTGTTAACTAACCCAAATCATCTGGTCTGAGGACTACAGGCATGATTGGATTTAAGTTTAAACACTTGAGGAAACTGTAACGGAGTGTTAACTAACCCAAATCATCTGGTCCGAGGACTACAGGCATGATTGGATTTAAGTTTAAACACTTGAGAGAATACTTCATATAGCGAATTGTCATGTTGATTGAAGAAAAGATTCGACTAATAATAGTACCTTTTGAGGTTATTTACATTCCACGGGTGTGGTATCACATGGCTATCTAGGTCTTCTAGGAAATACGCCCCAATGCCAGCCCCTGAAGTAATACGATATGGCCCTTCCCAATTGGGTCCTAACTTTCCCAAGCTGGGTTCTTTGCAGTCCCGACAACTTTCCTCAGCACCAAGTTGCCAGGTTCTAGAGGCCTCAGCTTTACGTTGGCATCGTAGCCCTGCCTGAGCTTTTGTTGGTAATGCGCCAGTCGGACCATTGCATTTTCTCTCTTTTCGTCAATCAGGTCCAAACTCCTCTCTAGCTGCTCATTGTTGCTGGTCGGACTAAATGAACTAGTCCTCAGTGTTGGGAACCCAGTTTCCAAAGGTATGACAGCTTCAGCCCCATAGGTCATTGAGAAGGGGGTCTCTCCAATAGATCTGCGAGGCGTAGTTCTATAAGCCCAAAGTACATGTGGTAATTCTTCCACCCATTTGCCTTTCGCGTCGTCTAATCTCTTCTTTAGGCCATTTACAATGACCTTATTGACAGCTTCTGTCTGCCCATTACCTTGGGGATATGCAGGAGTGGAGTATCTGTTTATGATTCCCAGTTTGCCACAATAATTCCTGAATGCTTTGCTATCAAACTGCAGGCCATTGTCCGAGATGAGAGTATGAGGAACCCCAAATCGGGTGACAATATTCTTCCACACAAATTTCTGTACATCCACGTCTCTGATGTTGGCCAGAGGTTCAGCTTCGACCCATTTGGTGAAATAGTCTGTGCCGACCAGAAGGTATTTCCTGTTTCCTGCAGCCTTAGAGAACGGTCCCACGATATCTAAGCCCCATTGGGCGAAAGGCCACGGGCTGGATAGTGGATTAAGAGTTCCCCCTGGTTGATGAATGTTTGGGGCAAATCGCTGACATTGATCACACTTCTTAACATACTCGTGGGCTTCTTTTTGCATGTTCGGCCACCAATAACCTTGAGTAATGGCTCGGTGAGCCAAGGACCTACCTCCAGTGTGGCTCCCACAAATTCCTTCGTGTAATTCTTCTAGTAATAGCTAAGCTGCTTCAGGATGCATGCATAACAAGTATGGTCCCAAATAGGAGCGTTTGTATAATTTCTGGTCCTCGGATAGCCAGAATCTGGTCGCCTTTCTCCGAATTTTATCAACTTCCCCCTTTCTTCAGGCAAAATATCTTCTTTCAAGAATTTAATTATAAGATCCATCCAGCAGAGCCCGATCCTAACTTGGTGAACCTGAATTACTTCTCTTTTTGCCTCTGTAGGCCCATGCAAGTCCTCGACGAGGATGACTCTCGGCAAATTTTGCGCCGAGGAGGTAGCTAGCGTGGCCAAAGAATCAGCATATGCGTTACTACCTCTGGGGATGTGCAGCAAACTGAAAGAGTCGAACTCCGATTGCAGACATTTAACTCGGCTCAAGTACCCCTGCATTCTTTCATCCTTCGCCTCAAACTCACCTTGCACTTGACCCACGACTAACCTCGAGTCCGAGAGCAACTCCACAGACTTTCTTCCCATTCTTCGGACCATAGCCATTCCCATCAGTAGGGCTTCATACTCCGCCTCATTATTTGTTGCCGAGAAGTCCAGCCTTAACGACTTTTCGATGATGATTTTTTCAGGGGATATCAACACTAGCCCAACTCCAGAACCTTTTTGGTTTGCTGCGCCATCAACGTACACTTCCCAATGGGAGGGGCTTTGCTGAGAGATCATGCCAACTGATTTTTCATCCATGTCCGACGTAGGCGTTACTTCTTCTAGTTGAAGCTCCGTGAACTCAGCCACCAAATCCGCAAGGACCTGGCCCTTGACCGATGTGCGGGGCATATATTTTATATCGAAAGCCCCTAAAATCGTACCCCATTTAGCAATCCGCCCAGTGTAGTCAGCGCTCCGGAGTATAGCCTTGAGTGGGAGCTGAGTGAGGACGATGACCGTATAGGCCTGGAAATAGTGAGGCAGCTTTCGCGTACCCAACACCACTGCTAAGATAGCCTTCTCCAGGGGTAGATAACGGGTCTCGGCTTCGTGCAGTGACTTACTCACGTAATAAACTTGCTTTTGCACACCATGGTCTGTTCGTATTAACACCAAGCTCACAGCATAGGGAGCTACAGCAATGTAAGCAAACAAGACTTCATCTGACTCTGGACTGGACATGATTGGTGGCCGAGCTAGATAATCTTTAAGCTGCTGAAAGGCCAAAGCACATTCTTCAGTCCATTCGAATCTCTTCCACTTGTTGAGCAGAGAGAAAAAGGGCCGACACCTGTCTGCTGATCGGGAGATAAATCGATTCAGGGCAGCAGTCATTCCGGTCAGTTTCTGAACCTCCTTGGGATTCCGAAGAGCTTGTAAGTCGTTAATGGCCTTTATCTGGTCGGGGTTAACCTCAATTCCTCTGTGAGTCACTATGTACCCCAAAAACTTGCCAGACCCCACGCCGAATGAGCACTTGGAAGCATTTAAGCGCAGCTTGTACTTTCTAAGGACTTCAAAGGTACTTTCAAGGTCCTCCATATGCTCAGCAACAATCTTGCTTTTCACCACCATGTCATCTATGTAAATCTCAATATTTTTACCCAGCTGTGGCTCAAACATCCTCGTCATCATTCTTTGATAGGTGGACCCCGCGTTTTTCAAGCCAAATGGCATCACTTTATAGTGGTAGTTACCAATAGGGGTGACGAAAGCAGTCTTCTCCTGGTCATCCAGGGCTAGTGGTATCTGGTGGTAACCTTGGAAAGCATCTAGGAAGCTCATCCGAGGGTGGCCGACAGTGGCATCCACAAGCTGATCAATTTTTGGCATGGGGAATGGATCCTTAGGACAAGCCTTATTTAAGTCAGTGAAGTCCACACAGACTCGCCATTTCCCGTTTTTCTTCTTCACTACCACAGTATTCGCTAACCACTCCGGGTAGAAAACTTCTTTGATAGCTCCAGCTTGTTTGAGCTTGGCTACCTCTTCTCTCACTGCATCTGCATGTTCCTTAGATGGGCGCCGAGGAGGCTGCTTCTTGGGAATAATCAATGGGTTGACTTTGAGATGGTGGCAAATGAATTGGGGATCCACTCCTGGGGCTTCGTAAGCATTCCAGGCAAACACGTCTAGATTCCTCTTGAGTAACTCTATCAGCTCTTCCTTCTCCTGAAGAGGCAGCTGAGATTCGACTTGAAAGAATTTTTCAGGATCGTCTCTAATAACAACTTTCACTAAATCTTCGCATCGATCGCCCTCGTTTGGATCTTCAACGGGCAATACCCGAGACTTTAACTGCTATAAACCCCTTTCGGCCCTGGACGAGGACTCGGCTTCGGGCTCATGTTGGATGGCAGCCACTAAGCATTGTCGGGCTGCGGACTGATCCCCTCGGATCTCATAAACTTGCCCTTCAGATGGATACTTAACTTTCTGATGCAAAGTAGAGGAAACAGCCCCTAGTGTATGAAGCCAAGGTCTGGCCACGATTGCCGTATAAGGTGAATACACGTCCACAACTATAAAATCCACCTCTACCACTTCAGAGCCGGTCTGCACAGGTAAGCGTATCTGGCCTTTCGGGGTGACGACCCTTCCTTCAAAACTCACGAGGGGGGAATTGTATGGTGTTAAGTCTTGGGGTTTTAGGCCCAGCCCCTTGTAGAGATCAGGGTACATTATCTCCACAGCACTACCCTGGTCCACCATCACCCTCTTCACATCGTACCCTCTAATTCTGAGGGTGATTACTAACGCATCATCATGGGGTTGGATGGTGCCAATCATGTCTTCGTCCGAGAACCGTATAACCAATGGAGCACCAGACTTAGCTCTCTTCGGACCTCGGCATAAATCCCCTGCTGGTGACCGGACAACCGACATAACTTTCGACGGCCAGGATCCTGTTCTTCCCAATGTGGCGAAGACAACATTAATAGTTCCCAGTGGGGGCTTCGAAAGGTCATTTCTTCAAGGCCCCGAGTTCATCTGGCCTTCTCGGCCACTAGAATGGTGCAAAAGGTGTCTCAATCTACCCTCACGGACCAGTTGGTCCAAATGATCCCACAGACTCCTGCAATCCTCTGTGGTATGCCCATGGTCTTGATGGTACTGGCAGTAGAGGTTATGATTACGCCTCTCAGGGTTCCCCACCATCTTATTCGGCCATCTGAAGAATGGTTCATTCTTGATCTTTTCCAAGACTTGATGTACTGGCTCTTTGAATATAGTGTTGACCGCTTGAGGATTTATTGATCCTGATTGCCCAGCGAAATCTCTCCGTGGTTTACTGCTATTGTAGCGGTCCGACCTGAAACCCCTCATTTCTTGGGGGATAACCTTGTCCTTTCCCTTCCCCTGCTGCTGATCTTCTTCAACTCTCTTATACTTTTCTATACGATCCATGAGCTGATGCATGTTAGTAACTGGTTTACCAGATTAGGACGTCCTTAAACCATGGTCAGTAGGAAGGCCGAGCTTGAACGTGCTTAGGGCCATTGCGTCAAAGTTGCCCTCCATATCATTGAACATCTCCCAGTATCTATCCGAATACGCCTTCAGGGTCTCGCCCTCCTGCATGCTCAAGGATAGCAGTGAAGATAAGGGCCTGGCTACTCTTCGGCATGTGACAAAGCGTGAACCAAATGCCTGGGTGAGCTCTTTAAAGGAATTGATGCAGTCCGCCTTTAGGCTGTCAAACCACTTCATTGCGACCGGCCCAAGACTGGAGGGGAAAACCTTACACATCAGAGCTTCATCTCTGAAGTAGACAGTCATCTTTTGATTGAAGTGACTCACATGTTCCACCGGATCTGTCTTACCATTATAGATGGTGAATGTCGGTTGGTTAAAACGCCGAGGAAGTCTCGCCTCTTCAATCCTGCTCGTGAAAGGCGACCTAGAGATCTGATTCAAAGCCCTGCTCATAGCATCATTCCCTACGCCTCTAGGTGATGGGCTTCTTGGTTGCCTCTGAAGGTGGGACTCCTCCTCGTAGGAGAAGGATTCACTGACTGGTGTTCGAGACTTCTGCTGGTAAGTGACGTCCTGCTCGTTATCGGAATCCTCATCAGAATACGAAGAAATCCGCTTCCTTTTTGCATGGCGCAACTCCCTCTTCAGTTTTTCAACTTGTAGTTGCAAATCTCGGTTCTTCTCTGCATGGGACACGTGACTTTTGCCATGTGACTGGCTTTGGCCAGTATGCACAGTGTGTGCACTGCCCTCACGATCTTGTCTCCTCTCTAAGTTAAGAAAAGGGTCAACATGTTGGGATGCCCTAGATTCTGCTTGCTGTTGACCTTGTTCTGCCATCACCAACTGTTGTTTTCACCCCTGCACAAGCTCTCCCCACAGACAGCGCCAATTGTAGGGTCCTTTTTTGTAGCCCAAACCCAAAAGGTATGGATTATGAGCCCAATGAATCCAGGACAATGAATTTGTAGAGCGTGGGTGAAAGAACTGGGCTGGATGTGAACTAAACAAGAGTTAGCTATGGTATTTACGGGTAAACTAACATGAAATCATGCTTGAACAAATGCAAATGTGAAAGTCCGAAGAGGTATTTTATTGAATGAAGTTTGGTTACAATTCTTAGGGCTACAGTAAAGTTATTTTCTTCTTCTCTCCCTCTTTTGTTCTCATCCCCTTTTTATCAGAGGCCTCTTCTCCTTATATAGCACCCTCTCCCCTCATCTTCATCGTCCACTTGTTCATCATCTGAACATCCACTTGAGTACATGTCCCATCAGATATCTTCTTTAGCTCTCTGTGAGTGGTGGTAGCTGAGATTATACTGTTCAGGGGTCTTCTCCACATTAATGCGGCCAGAAAAGCTGTTGCAATGCATTTAATGTGGTGGTTGCAGCTTGTCTTCTAGAAATTTTTCCGTTCCTATCATCTCCACACGTACCTGAAGCTTGCCTTTATCATCAAGGTCATTAGAAAGATTACTTGAATCTCCCAGGGGTCCGCCTGGCCAAGGCTCTTTGTATCCGAGGATAATGGTCTCTTCGGACCATTGATGATCTTTTCGGACTACCCTCTCGTTCGCCTCCAGGTATATTTTTTAAGCATAGACTCCTTCTTTGAACAATTCCCTCTCTTCGGGCATACAGTAGTCTTCAAATAGGATCCTAGGCCCAATATATCAAGTTGGGCTTTCATCCCCCACAAAAGCCATAACAAATTAAATCCATTATAAAATATTGATGTCAACAACAAATAATCATGTAATAAGAAATTAAAAAAATACAAATATATTGTTTGCTATATTGACTTCTAAAAAAAACACTAAAATGTGTGATCAAACATAGAATTTCAACCTATCTATAAAACTTGTTGATAAAAATCATATTATATATAATAAAAAAGGCAACAAATACACAAAATCTATTCAATTTGATGAAAAAAAAAAAAAAAAAACCAAAAACTAAAAGTTATATATACAAAAGTAAGACCTCAAAAGGAGGATCTACATCTAGAATTTGAATACTTCATTACCTATGGTATCATAGTGAAATATTAACACTCACAACGTAGCTGGCGTCCCCTTGCAGATTTGATAGCCTCTAAATCTGTAAGATGCACCCACTAAACCATGCTTCAAAAATTTTAATAGTAAAATAATAACATTATCACAAAAAGGATAACATAGAGGTGGTGCACATAAGGGACTACAACACCCAACCTGTTTGAAGAGCAGTGTGCACAAATAGAGGTCCTAAAAAGCTGCCACCAATACCAACGGCAACAACATCCTTCAGTACTTTTCCTGTGGCTCCAACCTACCAAAATTTTCCAGTTACCAAAACTTCACATATTTCATGCCCAAATTAGATACTAATATCAGCTTTATATTACCCAAGAACCACTGCGGACTCTCTCAGAGAAGTCCTTGATCTTGTCCAGAACACTCCAGACCTCGGGGACCACATTCTTTCCATCACTCTGTATAACTGCATCCCTTGAAGCATGGAGAGCTACATGAAGCACTGACCTATTCTCCGTGTTGTTTATCTGAAGGCGCCAACAAAATGATGAAAAACAAATCACATCAGTTTTCTTGAGAAAAGAAGAATATAGCAAATAATTGTAAATTACGTAATAGAAATAATGAAACACCAAAAAACTCTGTGTATATATAGTGAGAATTTTAGGTTGTGAAGAAGATGATATTAACAAAAAGAAGTAGTTTAAGTGAAACTCAAATACTTTTTTTTTTAACTTTATTATTAGGAAAAAGATGACATAAGATGCAAATTCATCCACCAAAAAAAAAAAGACGTAGGAAAAAAAAAATGCAAGTTCTATCTTTCTTTCTTTTATGTTTTTTTATCTCTCTTTTTTATTTAAATTCTATCCTTAGGTAATTCTATTCTATTGAAAAAGAAGTAGTTTAGATGAAACTCAAATACTTTTTTTTTAACTTTATTATTAGGAAAAAGATGACATAAAATGCAAATTTATCCACCAAAGAAAAATAAATAAATAAATAAAGAAACCTAGGAAAAAAAATGCAAGTTCTATCTTTTTTTCCTTTTATGTTTTTTAAAGAAATGTCGGAAAAAAATGCAAATTCAATCTTTTTTTTCTTTTACATTTTTTTATCTCTTTTTTTTATTTAAATTCTATCCTTAGGTAATTCTATTTTATTGATTTTAGGTTTTGTTGATAACATTTTAGATAGACACAATTGTTATAGTTATAAATGAAATACTACTTTCTTTCATTACTTGATTTATTATATTTATCCAAAAAATATGTATATATCTATTCTTAAAATCTAAAAATTTATTAAAATTTTTACAATTTGGTAAAGTCACGTGGTGCAACCAAGGCATCTAAACCCAACTTTTATTATATATATAATATAATATGATATAATATGATATATATATATATATATATATATATATATATATATATATTAAATAGTTACAACATACTACTAATCTTGTAACTCGAACTTTGTCCCTTCTAGACCTCTAAGTACTCTCGGCTAACTTCTTTATAATTTTTTTTTTTTTTTTTTGATCCACAACTTCTTTATAATTAGTATGCGCTTGATGATCTAATTTCCATCATCTTATTTATTTCATAATTAATGTAAAGATATAACTACACTAAAAAAAAAAAAAAAAAGGTTCTCATAAAAAAAAAAAAAGAAGGTGATATTTTAAAAAGTTAGATCAAGTACTGTTAAGGAAAAACGTTTTACCAACCATCCTTGTCATCACTTGGCAGTTGCTAATTGATAGGTAATAATAGATGTTTTTATAATTGCTAATTGATAGGTAATAATAGACAATAATTTCTGCATAAATTGATGTGAATGTTCACATATGTCCCTGAATAAGTTGTGAAAAAGATAGTAAAATTTACTGTCTGCAGCGTTGTCAAAATTAATTTAATTTCCATTATAAGAACTGTGCCTAATTATCACAGTTTGATAACATTGAATTGTTACAGGCTTACAGCAAAGAGTCTTGGTCTCCCAAATCTGGACTCTTACCTTGATTAATTCCTTAGGGACAAACTTCACACACGGTGCAAATTTTGCCACATATGCATCCACAATATCAGACTACCAACCAGTATTATCCCTGCTGGTACATTTAGTCCCTTCTACCTCGATGTCCAATACTCACAATTTTTACAGTTCAAGTTCAGATCACATTTGCTAAGGCAAAAAGGTTAAGTGGGTCAATGGGTAAACAGTTCACTTGTTCGTAATATTATGTATTTGTTGAGAATTGAGGGTGCTTATAACAAACATCTATATTATCAAATGCATTTTTACTTTATATTGGGCCTTTGATTTTCTTGTAGGAGAAATATATGCAAATTTAATGCCCAAGGGGGATTACCTTTCAAAAGCTTTATACACATTCGATTTCGGTCAGAGTGATATTGCTGAGGGGTTCTTTTTTGGTAACATGACCATAGAGGAAGTCAGTGATTCTATCCCTGATATAGTAAACAAGTTCTCCATTAATGTTAAGGTTAATTTATATTTATATTGATTAGTGGTTGATAATGGGCTGGCTTGACCTAGACCTATTACTACAAGAAGAAACATACTTTTGTTAAACCAATTACAACCGAAAAATAAAAAATGAAATTTGGTAACTAAATTTTGTTTTATTAGTGCTAATCAAGTGAAGCTATGGTGTAGAATATATATAACTTGGGAGCTAGATCGTTTTGGAATTTGATCAACAACACGGGACCAATTGGCTGCCTTCCCCTTATTTTGGCCAATTTTCCATCAGCTCAAACTTCAAAGGGACAGTTATGGTCGCATAAAGCCTTATCTATATATATATATATATATATATATATATATATATATATATATATATATATATATATAGATAGATAGATAAGGCTTTATGCGACCATAACTGAGAGAAAATCCAATTAGATTTCAATTGGATTCTCAATTTTGCGCCACTTGTCCTAGCCAAAACTCAAAAAATATCTAATTAGATTATAAATTGGAGTCCAATTTTGTGTAATATATCTTATCTAAATTTTCTAATTTTTGTGCCAAAATAAATGATGCATTAACATTTTACACAGAAGCCAAGAAAGCCACAATGATGATGCTCATTGGCCTAAGCAAGAACGTCTGACCTGCACACTTTTATTGGTGAACTCAATAGAGTTTGGAGCTCTTCTAATACCACTACCAGAACTGAGGAGTCCAACGAGAAAGACTTTAAAAGTAAAACCTCATCTCCTCCTCCTAATTCCATATCGTCATCCCATGTCTCCTCCTTCTTCTTTCTCAACCTCTACCAACTAGATCCACACACCGCCCTCTCCTCCTCCTTTTGGATTTCTCAGAACAAGCCCAGGTTCAAACACAATGTTCAATCCCACTCTTCCTTGCATCACATTCTCATACATTACCGCTTCATTGGCGCCTCCAAGAAGATTCCAATCTCAATAATCAGTTCTTGTCGTTAACCTAATGACGTTGCCTTCGTCTTGGACTTCCTGTGCTGCATGAATCGCCAAAAAAAGATAAAATTTTAATTTTAGTTATCTTAAGAGCTATAACATGCTGTGAATGAGACTTTTCAGGTTACTCCAAGCGAGCCAAAATGGTTCAAGTTATGTATCATAGATCCCACTTCTACAAACACACATAGGCACACAAACTAGAGTCCATTAGAAGTAAGACTTTTTTATTAAAAAAATGTGCACATATCAAGGGCTATTTTGGTGCTTTGAGAATCATTAAAATGTGTCTTAACAAGGGCTATTTTGTATTTATCTAATGTAACCATGGTTTCTCATGTGGATATCATTTAAATGGATGAAAAGTTCAAATGGATAAAACCCTGTGGAATAATTTACTATAATTTATATCTATCATTATTATCACAGCCACATGAGGTTCATGTTGGATAGAGAAAGATAGAGCAATTTTTGGCTGTTTACATTAAATTTTGTTGTTAGATATGTTTGATTCATATTGCTTTTTTCTTTTTTCTATTTTGTATTTTGGATGTAAATTGTATTCTTTTTGTTAAAAATTTATTTTTAAAAATTATCAACATGAAAAATAATAATAATAATTATCAAACATGTTAAGTCCTAATTTCTGTGAAAGACACAAATAATTATTAAACACGTTTGGTAGATTAATAAACATTGTACAGCTCCCATACAACACCATAACTTAGATTCTAAAGATGATTTTGTTAAAAAAAATATTGAAAAATATTTTAGTAATTAATCAAGGTATGACACCGATGAGTTTCTTCTTTTATAGAGTTTCAACCTATAACGTCAACTTCTAATGATTGTGCTCAGTATCATCAGACCAAGACACTGATCAGTTTTTCGTTTAGGCGAAGAATGAACCCTAGAACTCTTATTTAACCATCACAGATTTTACAGTTTCCAAAAAAAAAAAAAACTATCATAGATTTTACCAGTTGAACTAACTGAAACCCACGGTACCGAGGAATCTTAAGGTTAAAAAGAAATGACTAAATCCATTAGGTCCAGCAATACCCCGAAACAAAAGCTGATAATGCAACCTAATGAGTGGAGATCAATGGTTTTGTATAGAACTTGCATCCTATCAAATTTTGATGGTGTGTAATAATGGAAACTATCTTTTAGCTTCCAAATAGTAAAAGTTATGCAGGCAAATTACAGGCATTAGCTTAGCAAGAGGTTGAACCATGGTATCGAAATCTTGATAGTGTCCCCTATGCCATGTAAAAGGATGATTGAATGAGCTAGCTTGATGATAACACACACAAGTTTCATTTGAATTTGTTCTTGGCTTCACTGTACATTACAACTTCAACAACCGTGAGCATGTAGCTTGCCATCCCAATAATTGAAATTGGGTTTTTAATTATCAAAATTGAAATAACCACAGCAACAATAATCTCATATGTTGGTGAAGCATTCTATAAACTGTAGCTTATAGTAATATCTCAAATTACAAAAAAAAAAAATCTACAAAATAAGAAATTAAAAATAAACCAAGATTTCTTTGAATCTTATTTTTTAATAGTTTTTAGTGTGTTTGGATTAAGATTTTGTTAATTTGTTATAAGTAGACAAAAACATAATCATATATATTATATTAAGTTGAAGTTCAATTTTAGAATTCAAATAGAATCAAATTAATTTATAATTGTAGTTTAATTTTGTGCTATGTGTCCAATTAGATTTTTAAATGTTGGTGTCAAGTTACCTCCATTCATAATGTTCAATGTGGAAACTGAATCTACCAACTACCAAGATGAACATCTTATCATCACAATTGTTAACATTTCCGTGCGTAAGCACGGGCTACATGCTAGTAAGTTATAATGATGTAGCTCAATATTTCAACCACAAATTGAAGGAGGCCATAGTTCAACTCAGGAAGGATCTTCCTTCAGCTACATTCACATGACATATGTGGATGTCTACTTTGTCAAGAACTCTCTATATAGGTTGCGTCTGAATAGTTTATTTTTTGTCAACTTATTTTACTATTCAGCTTATTTTTGTCACTATTTATAAGTCCCACTACAATTTTTGGTACTATTTATGGGTCTCACTGTACTATTTCAGCTAACTTTTACCTTTATCTACTGTATTTTTAGCAAAAAAAATTTAGTTTCAGCAAAATAAGCGGATTCCAAATAGACCTTTAGTAAATCCAAGGAATAGGATAAGCCTTATGATAATTTATACTTTATATTGAAAATTATATAACATAAAAGTATTAATAATCATGTAAGGAGTCATCTTAATGTTTTCAATGGCGACATTCAAAATTTAATTTCTCCCTCCCTAAGCTATTGAATTGTCAAAAAAGAAAAAAGAAAAAAAAAAGTGGGTGGAACCAAAATTTAACCTTTGGGGGCCAAAGTATGAAAAAAAAAATTTAACCATTTAAGAATGAGAATTTATAAAAAGATTCAACATTAAATTAATAGATGAAAAATAAAACTAACATCAATTTAAGGTTAAAATAATAATAATAATAAATGTAGGGGGTCAAAAACCCAAGGTAAGCCTTGGTGGTTGGGCTTTGGAAAGATCTTGGGCCCAATACAAGGTAGGGATACGGACCAACACTTAAGCTTTTTTGAGACGGTAGCTAGATGAAATAAAAAATGAAAGGATAAACTTCTAGATTTGCTCTTGTATTTCTAAGTCTTAATAACATCTGAATTTGTATTTTATCTTCAAGCTGGTTAAGGACAATTTTTACACTTGATTGAACTTTACAATTTCAGTTCTCCAACTCTTTCCTTTGTGTTTTTTCCGATCCCTGTTCATGCGAGATCTTTCCACTTTTATGGCCATTTGATTTACATCCCAGCCTTCCACTTGGAGGGCTGCTATTCCACTTCTAGATACTTGTCACTTCCTTTCTTGGCTGGCGGTGGTAGAGTAGGATAGAGGCTGTATGGACACTATTCAAGGGTTATTCTGCCATTAATGTAACAGGCTAGGTTGTTGTAGTGCATTTAATACAGAGGTGATGATTGCTTTACTCAGAAGCTTCCTTCCTCTCTTGCCTACACCTGTCACCATGCCATCCTGTAGTTCTCTGTCTTTTAGCTTGAGTTGCTTCCTCCTCGTCTTCCACGAGATACCCTTTATAAGGCTTCCTTAGGTGAAAAGTAATCCTCGAGTTGCTTGGCTGGCAGTGGTAGAGCACCTCAGCTAGACTAGGCCCAGCTTGGCAGTGAATTGGGCCTAATCACTCAGGCCTACTTGGGTGGGGGTGCCTCCCCACAATAATAATAATAATAATAATAATAATTTCTTAATATATTTCTATCATCTTTAACTTTTTTCTTTTTAAATCCCAAAATCATATATGATTGATTTATGTATAGAATTTCATGGTAATTTCTATTGATTCTAAAGCAAGAGACTACCATAAATTTTGTTGTCACATTTAATCTACTATCTAATTTCTAAACCCAATTTTTTTTTTTTTTAAATTGAAATGAATTTATGATTATGAAAATCAAAGAGAAATATAACTTTGAGAAGAGAGAAAAATATAACTTTGAGAAAATGTAAAAGACCAATATTTTGACATAAAATAGTGTTTTTAATTTACTCAATCGAAAATACTCAACTTTATGTTTTATTCACACTAAACTATAGACATAGTTAACCATTATTATTATTTTTTAATGCTTAGATGAATCCAAAATATTTTCTTTTTTTGAAGAGAGAGACAGAGAGCTTTGCCTTGTTGATTTTGTGATAACACTAGTGATTCATGCACAAATTGACAACATTTAAAAACGTAAAAAAAAAAAAAAAAAAAAAAAAATGCCAATTAACTTTTACCTCTCACATGACAGTGCAGTAATTGCATGAATCCACATCCGATAGTTCATGTATTAATTAGCCTTTTTTTTTAAGGGGACTATATATGGATTTAGGCTAGTTGTTATTTATATTTCATGAGGTCTCTTTGGGCCAATTTGATTTTCATAACTTGGATAGAGGAAAATTCATCGTTGATTGAATTGGTTAATAACCGAAGATCTACTAAATTTATCTACGGCTTAATAAAGTTTTTAAAATAAAAAACTATAAATTTCAATAAGTTGACAAAATTTTTTAACCAAATACCATAAAAACTTAAGTTTATACTATAATTTAATTTTAACTGTATACGTATTATTAAAAAAAAAAAAATCAAGGTGCCACGACCCTTTGGTCCAAATGTAGTTCTGTCCCTGTTTTTAATGATGATCAATCTTATAGATTTAGATGATCATTAACATTTATCATTTTTATTCATTCGTATAAAATATTTTATTAATGAAGCTTAATTTCATGTTTATTAATTGTTTGGTTGAAAATAACAGAATTTGAAATCCCCCTCGTTGCCTGTTGTGGCTATGGTGGCATATACAATTATAGCAGCAATGTTGGCTGTGGAGGAACAATTACAGTCAATGGAAGCTAGATATTTGTTGGTTCATGTGAATGCCCCTTAGTTAGAGTAAATTGGGATGAGATTCACCATATAGAGGCTGCAAACAAGTTTGTTTTTGATCAAATTTCAACCGGAGCTTTTTCAGATCCACCCATACCTTTGAAAATGGCTTGTCACGACATTTAGATTCATAGGCACCTATATATATAAATAATAATAATCTTGTACTATTTTCTCAAAAAAAAAAAAAAAAAAAAAATCTTGTACTACTGGTTATAATGTACTCTTTAATTTTGTCTTCCTTATTGTAATTGTTTATATTCTGAAATAGTCTAACATACTGAAGTTAGTCCTTTTAAATTTCTCTAAAAAAAAAAGGTTAGTCCTATTAAATAAACTAGAATGAATTAATGACCATTTTGGATGAATTTTGGACTTTCCTTTTTCTTTTTTATTGTCTAATTAAATAAATAGCCAGAAGAATGCTGTCATTGCAGAGAAACTATTAAATTTTGTTATGTTTCCAACGTTATTAGTAGGGCTTGTTGGTTCTTTAGTTTTTTGGGGTGGGGAAACACGTACTGTGATCCTCTCCACAAAAAATTGTTTACTTCTACACTCTTTTCTCTTCTTTCTAGCACTCTCTCTTTTGTGTGAGAATGGATGAAGTTGTTAAGGATTGGAAAAAACTTTCTCTGACAGGCGAGGAAGAGGAAAAAGTTAAGCTGACAAAATCTCAGTTCAGTAAGAAAAACGAACATGTGTTAGCAGCGAGGTTTATGACACGAAGAGCTCTAAACGTGGAAGCAGTGGGGAGAACTTTCAAACCACGTTGGTGAAAAAGCAAAATTCCGAGATGGTGGCTCCGGTGACTGGGATAACTCTTCGGAATGATGTGATTGAGATTGTAGAACGCGCAAGGTGGAGCGGAAAAGGTGGACAAACCGCGGGATTCAAATTTGGTTTCCCCGTGTTTGGTGGACACCTTATCGCAATATTCACTCCATGGAGAAGTCAAAAACTGAGGAGACTAATCCAAATCACAACTTATCTCTTATCCTCAATCAAGCCTTTAACTTTGAAAATCAATTGAAAGAGATAGACTCGGAAATTCAGAAATTTGAAAGTAGAAACAAATCCTTATCGGATAACAACCTGGAGATTTCAGCTACGGTTTCAAAGGGATAATGCATAGGAAAGGATAAAGGAAATCTGGAAAATTTGAACGTGGGCTCCGACATGACACGTGAAACACAAACACGTGAGGATTGTATCATTGAACCCTCCACTGTACGTAAATGGAAAAAGATTGCACGTGACATCATTTCAGATGACGCACCTATGCAATTAACTGCATGTGTTGACTAAAAGAACAAGAAGTCAGGAAAAACCAAGCCAATTAACCCGAGTTACCAAAGAAGAAGATTCCGGTTTCAAAGGTTGAAGATTAGGATATCTCAATGGCAGAGGCTGTGAAGCAGCCCCGCCAATCTAAATGAGTCTCATTGTTTGGAATTGTCATAAGCTTGAGAATCTATGTACAGGCAAGGAGTTCGGAGTGGTGATTTAAGCAAAAGATCTCTCTGCAGTGTTTATAACCGAGACATGGGCAAACTAAACAAGGCTAAAAGAAATTCAACGACAGATAGAATTTGAAAATCTGATCTTTGTGGAGAGAAATAATAGAGGTGGGGGTCTATCTTTGTATTGGAGGAATTCCTTGGATTTGAGTATTGACACTTTTTTGAAGAATCATATAGATGCTATTATTAATAAAGGGACAGAAGAGGCATGGAGATTCACTGTTTTCTATGGGGAACCAATTACCCATAAACGTTTTGAATCCTGGAATAAGCTTTGCCAACTAAACAACAGATACAATCTTCCATGGCTTTGAGCAGGAGATTTTAATGAGATTGCTCGAAGCTCTAAAAGTTTAGGTGGAAGTAATAGAAGTCAGACTCAAATACAGCTATTCAGGGATGTCATGATTGAGTGTGGATTCATGGATCTTGGTTATGTGGGATCACCATTCACTTGGCAGAAGCATTTTGCAGATGGTCACTCTATATGGGAAAGGTTAGGTCAGGGTCTAGCAACAAACAAGTGGCTAATGAAGTTCTCTAGGACATGAGTTCATCATCTTACTTCTGATTCTTCAGATCACTGCTCTCTCTGGAATATTCCTAACGGTCTAGAAGTTGTAAGCTCTACAAAGTCATTTCATTTTGAAGGGATGTGGCTCTCAGATCCAGGATGCTCTAATGTAGTTGAAGCAGTGTGGTCATCATATGGTTCTACTGATCTAGCTATCAAGGTCATGAAGAAGATAGAGAAGTGTAGCAAGGAGTTGAAGAGATGGGATCGTGATCACTTTGGGAATGTAAGGCAGGAGTTAGCAAAAAAGAGAAGATTACTGGTAATAGCTAAAAAAGAAGCAATGAGATCTGGAATAAACCACAGGGTCTGAGAGCTGAAAAGAGAAATTATTGAACTCATTGATAAGGAGAATAGGATGTGGTTTCAACGATCCAAGGTTCTTTGGGCACAGAATAGTAAGAATTCAAAGTTCTTTCATGTCCGAGCCACACAAAGAAAAAGGAAGAATTCAATCCAAAAGATCTATAATGCTTCTGGGGTATGGACCTCAAATCCTGAAGATATAGCAAAGTGTCTGGTGGACTATTACCAAGAGCTATTTACTACAGCAAATCTTCAACAAAATGAAGCAGCTACAAACTCCATTAACAGCTTAATCAGTGAAGAGATGAATGCCCAACTGACCTCAAATTTCAAGGTGTGGGAGATTCAACAAGCAATCAAATAGATGACTCCTCTCAAAGCCCCAGGACCTAACGGTATGCCCCCATTATTTTATCAGCACTATTGGAATTTAGTTAGTGATGATGTATGTCAATTTGTTCTTAAGTTCTTGAATACTGCTTCCTTACCTGAACACTTAAATCACACTTATATCACGCTGATCCCAAAGACAAAGAACCCAAAATTTTCCTCAGAATTTCGTCCCATCAGTCTATGCAATGTCCTATACAAGATTTTCTCAAAAGTCTTGGCAAATAGACTAAAACGAATTCTATGAAAAATTATCACTAAACACTAGAGTGCTTTTACTAAAAGTAGACTGATCTTTAACAATGTTTTGGTAACTTTTGAATCTCTTCATGGTATGCAGAAACATAATGGGAAGGATGACTTTATGGCAATAAAGCTGGATATGAGTAAAGTGTATGATAGGGTAGAGTGGTCATATCTAGAGGCAATGATGAAGAAAATGGGGTTTGCTAAAAAATGGATTAGGCTTATTATGCTTTGTGTCACATTAGTCTCATATTCCATACTTGTCAACGGAGATCCAAAAGGAATGATCATTCCTTCAAGCGGAGGGTGATCCTCTATCCCCCTTTCTCTTCCTATTTTGTACGAAAGGGTTGCATGGCCTCATCAGTAAAGTAGCATAACAAGGAGACATATGGGGCTATTCTCGGTCTCGAAATGGCCCTCGCTTGACTCACCTTCTTTTTGCAAATGATAGTCTTTTGTTTTGCAGGGCTACCGTTCAGGAATGTCAGAAGATCTTGGACATTCTAGACATATGCAGAAAATGTTCGGGGCAGCAGATCAATAGAAGCAAAACTACTATTTTCTTTAGCAAGTCCACATCTGAGGAGATTAGAGATCATATAAAGGTAGCTCTGGGAGTCCCAGAAATAAAATAGTACGAGAAGTATTTGGGATTACCATCATTGGTGGGTAGAAACAAATAGGCAAGTTTCAACTATATTAAGGAGAGGATTTGGAGAAAGATCCAAGGTTGGAAGGAAAAGCTATTGTCTCAAGTAAGAATGAAAGTACTGATCAAGGCAGTAGTTCAAGCTATTCCCATGTATACGATGAGTTGTTTCAAATTCCCGGTGGGTCTATGCACAGAGATAGAAAGCTTAATTAGAAGATTTTGGTGGGGACAGAAGGGGTGCTGAAGGAAAGTTCATTGGTTCAAATGGGAAACTCTATGCCAAACTAAATCTGAGGGAAGTATGGGGTTCAAGGATTTAGCTTTGTTCAATGATGCCTTATTAGCAAAAACAAGCATGGAGACTACTGCACCATAAGGATTCATTATTTTACAGTCTTTAAATCCAAATTTTTCCCAACTGCTCTTTCACGAAAGCTCCTAAGTTTATTACTGGTTTGTATGCCTGGCACAATATATTGAAAGGCTGAGAAGTCATTTCTAGAGGTGCAAAGTGGAGGGTAGGCAGTGGAGAGTCAATTGGAGTGTGGATGGATGCATGGCTACCACCTTGTGATCATCCAAGAATCTTATCCCCAACGGTAGAAGGCTTTGAAGAAATAAGAGTGATTGACTTAATTGATCCGGAAGTAAGGCAGTGGGATTTAAACTTACTTAACGGTCTGTTTAATCCCAATGAGGTGGAGTTGATTAGGAGTATTCCCCTATGTCATGTTCCTACTGAGGATAAGCTTATTTGGCCCTACACTTCATTGGGTCAGTACATATTTCAATTGGGATACAGGTTTCTTGCTCATAAGAATCACAGCAACCATACAGTGGAGGAATCGAGGTCTAGTGGAGAAGTATGGAAGCTGATATAGGGATTATCGGTACCAAACAAGGTGAGAAATTTTCTATGGAGGGCATGCCGTGATGCTTTGCTAGTCCAAAGAAATTTACAAAAGCAAAAGATTCTCTAATCGGATTGCTGTGATCATTGCAGAAGTGCTCCAGAAAGTGTGCTACACATTCTCTGGGAATGCTCTTCTATATCACAGGTTTGGAGTTCATTCAGTGAGTTCAACTTTAACCCACAAAGGAGCTTCACTACCATCTCAAACCTCATCGTGCACGCTTAGAAGGAAGAAAGAGATGTTGGGAAGCTGGCAATGGTGACGTGGACACTTTGGTACCGTCGAAACCAGATGCGAGTGAAGAACGAAGATTTCCCTATCTCACAGGTTGTCTCGTTTGCACTCTAAGCTCTCCAGGATTTCTCTAATGCAAATAGCACAGCCCAAGCTCCTTCAGTTACCAAGTTCCCATCACACTCACGATGGTCTCCACCTCCATTAAGCTCTCTAAAAGTGAATTTTGACAGAGCCACATTCAAGGACATCGGGAAAGCAGGTTTAGGAGTGGTTATAAGAAATGGCCATGGTCAAGTTCTGGCTTCATTATCTGAGCAAATCCATCTCCTTTTCTCATCAAATATGGTGGAAGCTCTGGCTGTAGCTAGAGCTACGTCCTTTGCTCTGGAGATCGGTCTATTCTCATTTATCCTTAAAGGTGATGCACAAGCTATGATCAAGATTCTCAACAGTGAGGAGGAAAGCTTCTCACCATTTGGTCACATCCTTGCCTCAGCAAAACACTTGACAAATACCAGTAGGATTTCTTGCTCACATGTACGTAGAATTGGTAACTTTGTTTCTCATAACCTAGCTAAACATGCTAGACATATTAGCAGTTTTAAGCTATGGATGGAGGATGTTCCTCCACACCTATATTATGTACTCTTAGCCAATAGTGGCTGACATTTTCAATAAAATTCCCAGACTTCTTTCTCAAAAAAAAAAAAAAAAAATATTCCAAAATCTTAAACTTGATTCTCAAAAAAAGAAAAAATTTATTGCAAAAAAAATAAATTAGGATAATTGTGTAACAAACTCCAAAATATTTTTTTTTAAAGTTAAAATCTAAAATTTCAAGCATATAAATGTTCACAATATACTTTTGAAATTGGGGTCATTCTATTGTACCCTTACTTTTTTTTTAGTGGGTATGGTACCCACCCCAATATCAACCATAAATTTAGTGATGTTTTAATCTTGACTCTTCATTTAATTTTAATGGATACTAGTTTTCGGCAGAGTAAGTAAACGTATATATACAAAAAAATAAAATAAAAAATTAGATAGTTATCTCTCTGGTGTTATCTTAGCGCTCTCTCTAGGTTCTTCCAGATCTCTCACTCTCCTAAAATGATCAAAATATTTTTTATATTGTTAAAGGTAAGAGTCAAAATGATAAAGCCCTAAATTCAATGTCTTTTTTTTTTTGTTGCTTTTTCTTCCCCTTTTTCCTTTGTTTGTTTTTTGGGACGACCCATTTGTAAAAGTAGATATACACGATTTCAAATTATTATTGTTGATTTTCTTGTGGGTATTGGGTACGGGGTGGGTGGGGAGGACTCCTCAATCTTCTCACGATTTTTGAATTTAAGTCTATTTGTTCTTTTGAAGTAGCATGTGTGATGTGTATGTGGGTTTGTGTTATTTAATTTGAATAGATCCTGCAAATATATATATATATATATATATATATATATATATATATATATATATATGGTAAACATGTTTTGAGAAGTCTAGCATAATGGTGATGGCATAAGTTTGAACACATTTATCAAGCCTTATGAATAACATAGTTACTTTATGTAAGGTTGAAATTTATCAACCATCTTGTTGGTTTTATTCCGTACCAATTTGCTTGTAATTTAGCACTTAGTAACCCTGTATTTAGGTGGGATTCATGTAAGGGTAGTGTGTGAAGAGAGTGAAGAATTGCTCACCTTTATGCAAAGAAGCAGGGACTTGCGGGTAGGACTCGCAACTAACTCGCGGCTTGCAAGCCGCCAACTGCTGCACACGTGAGAAGCATGCGGAGAGGTGAAGGGTCACGCTAGCTGTCGCACTACAGGACAAAAGTTCCAAGCTGGCCAAGCCGTTATCTCGCGACTTAGACCAGTCGCAAAGCCAAGCCGCCAACCAACCCTATTTGGGAAAAATTGACTCTTCGTATTCTAAACACACACCACTATATATAGACCCTTATACCCACGAAATGTAGAGAACTTTCAGAGAGAATTTTGTGAGAGAAACCCTAGAGAAAAACAAGATTGCCTCATCTCCAATCTTCACTAAGAGACTCTTCAAATTCTTCTACTCTCTTCCTCTCCATTGATACATCCTTGAGAGGTCATTGACCAAATCCTTTTCTCATCACACTCACGTCTGTGAAAAGGCATTTTGGTGCTAAGAGAAGCAGTTTGGAAGGGACCAATGGTTATTGGTTGATGCTATGAGTTATAGCGAAATCCGGTAAGCTAAAAGAGAAAAAAGTTCTGCGCAACCTCGTTGGTACCTGGGCAGATTAGGCTTGGAGGGTCTATTACTGTTCATGTATCCCAACTACATTTTCTAGTAGATTATTGACCGCTTGGAGCACGGCGAAGAGGTTTTACGTCGAGGGCTTCGGTTTCCTCTTCGATAACACATCGCGTGTTGTCCTTGTGTTTGCATCTCTCTTCCTTTATCTTTGCCATTTATTTTCTATTGTAGATGTGATTATAATTGGCTTAGATTGTTTATTAATTTTGTGTTTGGTTTATGTTCATGTTCAGCACATTAATTGTTTGATAATAAGCTTGAATTGATATTTTGTAATTTTGGGTCTAAACGTTCAAGGGTGTTTTACACACATATTGATCATTCACTTTACGTAGTATGTGATGCTCATTTCTTTTCTTTTCAGCTATGGGATGTTATTCCAACCAAGAAGATGTACAGATTGTTTCTTCAGCATCTGTTAATGAAAAGTCAGCTCAAAGGCTGGCAGACAACATCTCAGCTATTTTTGCCTCTTCTTTCGCACTTCAAACTCTCAACCAATCAACCCTATTCAAGTCTCAAAATAGGTTGCATGAGAAAAGCTAGGTGATTACCTATTGTCATTGCTTTCCAGTTATAATCAAAATTGTTGTTTATACACCTTTATTGGACTAATTGATTATATGTAAGAGTTTAAAAGAAAATGCCTAAGGTTAACACATCTCCAAATTTACTCTGTAATGGAATATACAATTCAACTTTCCATTGTAAAATATGAAATATACTTAGACCACTGGGCACTGGATATGTAGCATAGCAAGGTTGACACGATATTTGTAATTAGTTTGAAAATGCCATTATTGTGAAGTATTTTGTTTAATGTGTAATTTGAAGGCATTGACCAGTCTCCTTTGATGTCTTTGTTGGAATATGAGGATGATTATACTTGTGAAAAGATCTACAATGGCAAAAGCTAATTAACCCTTTGATGCTAAGATGCAAAATCTATTCTAGGGTCAATCATCTAATTAATTTGTTCAATCTTGAGCATCTATGTTTGGCCAAAACAACCATCAGAAGTCGCATAGAATGGTAAAAAAAACAGCTATAAAATGGTCAGAGTGATAGTACTGCAATGATTGTGCCAACTCCAGCTCAATGTGAAGAGGGTCTTCTAGCGTCTACGGTGAAATACATCAATTTCACTGATTTCATCAAAACAGCAACAATTAACTACCATTTCAATATTTTTTTTTTTTGATAGATGCAAATAAGATAAGTTTTTTTTTTTTTTCTTATAAGAAAGGCAAAAAAAAAAAAAAAAACCATATAATCACTTGCATGGTTGATAGTTCAAAAAACACCATTTTAAGTCTGAACCAACACAATTATTGTCAGATATGTCACCTCTACATTGAGGGCGTTTGGCCTCTGCGTTTTCAGTGTGCGTCCATGTTTGAGTTTTTCCTTTTTTTTTTTTTTTGTCCGGCCAGTGAACAGTAAAATCACATGATTTTACTGTTTATAGAAAAAAACACTGTTCATGCACTGTTTAGCACTGTTTACGGCACTGTTCACGTACTAAAAAATATTAAAAATGGGTCCCACGGTACTATTTACACATTTAAAAATTATTTTGCTACAGTGTTTTCAGTTTTCAGTTTTCAGTTTCAGCAACAATAAGTTCAATCCAAACGGACCCATTGTATAACAACCATATATAGTGGTTCTAATAGTATTATGGTACCTTTCAAAGTTCGTTAGTGCTTTAGTCATCTTGAAGGTTTCAGGGATGTTTAAATCATTCTTGGTGTTTTAGTGTTATTTTGTTCATTTTTAAAAGTAATTTTGGAAGTCTAAAAATGTATTTTGGTCATTTTTTAAAATTAAGGTTTTATAGGTATTTAGGTTATTTCAAGATTTCAAGGATATTTTGATATTTTTTTTTTCTTTTTCTTTTTTGAGTTAAAGTGTACTTTAGTCATTTTTATAGGTTAGTGGGGGAATTTTGGTCATATTCAAGGCTCGAGTTCCTTAAACAGTCTTAATTAAGTTTCTAAGACTCAAGATGCTAGTTTACAAATATGTTTAAAAAACGTGTCAACTAACAAACTTGCTTTGAAAGTCATGTTAAATGGCAAAAACATCCTACATCAGAACATGCAAAGTTATTTGATTTGATTTGGTATCTATTTAAACACTGAAATTTCATTTTGTGCAAGTCTAATTGGAGTCCAAATTGGCAAATTCAATGGTTGTGAACGTGGGATTTAATGTTGGCTTCAAAAAAAAAAAAAAAAATGTCCATTACATTAAATGTTGAGGGTATCAAAAGTTGTTGAGGAAGTTAGTAGAAGAAAGAGTGTGAAAAAATTTATTAATAGTGTTAACCAGAAGATAAGTTTTAATTAATTGAAATGTCTAGTATCAAAGTTTCATTTAAAACTATCTTACTAATTTCATTTAGCCTTAAAAAAAAAAAAAAAAAAAAAAAAAAAAAAAAAAAAACAAGAAGAAGAAGAAGAAGAAGAAGAAAGGGAAACCATTGATATAACATTGGACTTTTACATAATATTTGTTGATACCCATTTTCGCGACACATTTCGTACAAGCCCGATTCATGTATTATATTTTATTTATTCTTTTAAGCATGGCCCAAGCCCATGCGACATATGGGGGAAATTGAGAAAGTGTGGTTTGGAGGGTATGGGTCAGTTCCTTTCGGACCTTTTGCATGAGCCCAGCCCATGCATGCTACCAAGTGGGCAAGGGACACTGGTAGCATCTCAGGCTCATGGAGGAGGTCTTGTATCCAAAATTTCAACCTCAAAAGAACTTTCATTCTCTGGGTGACTGTGCCCCTAATTTTCAGCCCATCTCCATTTTCCACACCAAAACACAGCTGACTCTAAGAAAAAAGGCTAAACAGCCTAGCCCACTCAGCCACCCAAATGTAGTTTTCCAAGGCCTCCCAATGGTCTGAAATTTCTGACCAAAGGCAACCAATTAAAACCCACTTTATTTCCAAAATCATGCTAAAAGCATACCAAACACTTCCCTAAACAAAAGCAAATCAAGCCAAAATACCAAAATAGTATCATGGGGGATAAAAGCCTCTTCCACTACTTAGAAACCAGTCAAGAGCAACACCCCAAACTCTATATAAAACTTTATCTTCAGCTCATAAACAGGGCAGCCACGTTCTACCTAGAAACCTGAAACTTCAGAGCAAAATACCCATTCAACCAGTCAACAATCTCACAAATCCGAACCTTAGGGGTGGAAATATGGGTACAGGGGAGCCTTCCCTCTCTTCCTCACGACCTCCCTCAATTTCCTCTTCTGTGTGACTGCGGGTCGAAGTTGCAGACCTGTTGAGCCACGTTTTACTCATAGACCTGAAACTTCAAAGCAAAACCCCATTCAGCCAGTCAACAATCTAAAAATTCCGAAACTTGGGGGTGGAAATATGGGTATAGGGGAACCTTCCTTCTCTTCCTCACAACCTCTCTCAATTCTCTCTTCTGTGTGACTGTGGGTTGAAGTTTCAGACCTGTTATGTTTTTTCTGCACTTTTGTTGTTAGCATTTTGATTCTCTCTTGTCAAAGCACCATTAGCCTTTGTTTTTTATACATTGTGAATTTTGGGCTTGATTCTCCATAAACAAACACTTCTAAAGAACCCAAGGGGAGATTTGGGCCATTCTCGCATTTTTGGCCCTTGTCGCAAAAACGTCCCCGACATTTTGGCGACTCCACTGGGGAATCAAGCAGCTGAAACAAGAGAAGTCATGTATTTGAAGATGTGAAACCAGCAAAAAGATGATGTTTCTCACGCCAACTTGTCGTTCTAAGAGAAATCGTATGATACTTTGCTGTGCAAGAAGAGCATGGTGAAGTTGAGCTGAAATAAGTTCTATCCTTAGCTCATTGAGCTGCTTAAGATGCTCCAAATCATGTGACGAAATTGCTCCAACCTTCGGAAACCACCCAAGAAGTGAAGGATGGAGGGAGAATCAACTTTCTTATTCAAGAAAAAAAAAAAATTTTCTTCCACTCATCTGTATTATTATTATTTTTTTAGCTATCATTCTTATGGATGAATCATCATATATCTCTTGCTTTACATGATATTTGTGAAAATTTTTGTTGTAGCTTGAAAATACAAAAATGACGAGCCACAAATCCAACCGCGAAGGGAATGACAGTTCCAACCAATAATCAACAATGCAAAGCTCTAAACATCAATTTCAAAACCAAGAACCCCTCACATGCTGAGCATATGGGAGTCGCGAGTGATTGACTCATTTTGGCGCAACAATAATTGCCGCTGTGTGCGACCCTTCGTAGCTGAATATTTTTGGCGTCATCGCCAAATGAAGTCTTCACCGAATAGCTAAAGGCCATAGCTAAATAGCCTACCGCAAGGCGCTAGATATGCCATACATCAAGCCTTAAGGTAGCGACATACCATACATTAAGTTGTATTGTTGCTGAGTTAGCGCCGAGCATATGGGGGCTGCCGCAGCTAAAGGTCATAGCTAAATGGCCCACCGCAAGTCGCTAGATATTCGACACACCAAGTCTTCAAGTAGCAACATTTCATAAACCAAGTATTGAAGTCATTCAAGCCATATGCTATTGTCAAAGCACACTTAAGCTAAGACTTTCAAGCTTTCTTTTTACTAATTCATCTTTTTTTTATATATCGCTTAAACCATTTCAATCCTTCAAGTTTTTTATCAAAATATTTTCTACAAGTTTTTTATGCTAATGCTTAGCCATGACTATCGTTTACTAATATAAATCATAACTACACTAGGGGACAAGGCGAAAACCTTCTCGGAGCATCCAATAAAGAAGGAAAGTCGGACTCGATTTCCTCGCGTCGAAGCCGTGACACGTTCACACACTTTAAGCCATGACAAGCTCACACATCCAAAATCATGGTCGATCGGCGCATGCCAAACCATGGCATGTTCATATATCTCAAGTCGTAACAAACGCATGCATTCCAAGCCATGCCAACGCCTTAATCATTCTTGAATTCAAGATTATGCTTGAAGAGGGAAGCATCAATGTTGCCATCCTCAAGAAAATTGCTCTTGGCACGCACCTTTGAAGAATGCTTTGCTAGAGTTCGCTCTAAACATTGATGTCAAACAGCTCAAAAAATCGCAAGCTGGTTGCTGAAAATCCATTCCAAAGATTTTCGAGTAGTATCTTAGTACAATGTGGAAACTTGGAATAAGCGGCATAAAGGCTAAAGATAGAAATTTGTTGTGCTGGGAATGAAGCAACCCTATATCGACATCTCCGATGCTTAGCCGATCATCGTCCTAAAATTAGAAGCCAAGTTAGCAAAGTACGGAGTCGTTGTTTGCAGCACAACATATCTTCGGCAAAGAAAAATCATGTTCTGTCCTCTATAGAGCAAATGGAAGGACCCCAATTTTCAGAAATTATCTTCGAGTAGTATTGAGAATACTAAGGGAGGAATAAATCCCACCAACAACTCTCGGCGGTGGGATACCATTGGTTTGGCATAACCAAATTCGCTAAAGTCGCCACACTTCCAAGTGCACTCCAAGCTTATACGCACACACCATATAAGCCTTCAAGACGTGAGCGCCCCATAGCCTTTTATACTTGGGAGCTTAATCTCATCGAACCTATCCATGCACTCTTGAATTAGTACATTCGGGTCTTTGCAGCCACTAAATAGTTCACTAAGTGGGCGGAAGCAATTTGACTCAAGAAAAGCGATGGGAATGCTTGTAGCCAAACTCATCAAGAAGAATATCATTTATCGCTTTGACGTCTCGTTCATAAGAGACAACAATACATCTCGCTTATACCAATTTTTGAAGGCAATCCCTATGAAATACTAGGAAGCCAACAAACTATCATGTTATCGAAGCATGGTGAGATCCCTACATGCGAAGGTGCAATGCCTTCAATAAGGTAGGGAAAGCCAACGCTTTCTTCTAATAAGAAACCTTGCGAAGCGGCAAGAAAACCAACAAATTACTCCTATGGCAAAACCTCTACATGTGAGGGTAAAAAATACTCTTAATAAGGTAGGGAAAGCCAAAGCTTTCTTCTAATGAGAAACCTTGTAAAGCGCAAGAAAACCAACAAATTACTCTTACGGTAAAACCTCTACATGCGAGGGTAAAAAAATACTCTCAATAAGGTAGGGAAGACCAAACACATACTCTCTCAATGGTAAGCCTTATCAAATGGCTAGGAAGCCAATGAGACGTTTTATTATGGCGATACCCCTACTTGTGAGGGCACAACTAGCCCTCAACAAGGTAGGAAAGCCAATGCGTCCTCAAAAGGAAATCCCTATCGAATGATTACAAAGTCGGCGAGATGTCATATTATTCATATGTGGCAAGACCCCTACTTGCGAGGATGCAATACCCTCGACAAAGTAGGGAAAGCCAACATTTTCTTAATGGCAATCCTTACAAAGCGATAGGGAAGCCAACATAATATCTTATAATTCAAGCGCGGTGATCCACTACACGTGAGGACATAACCATCCCTTGAAAATATGGGAAAGTCAATGCAACAGATCACTACCTCATTGCGCTATACGCGAGGATAAAATTCTTCCTCAAGAAATTAGCAAGCCTATGCATTGTATGTGAGAACTCGATCGCCCTATGAAATGGTGACGAACAAATGCACCATGAGCCACAGCATGCGCAAACGCAGCCTATATGTGGGGGCTTCTTGAAACTAACGAAACAGCAACCTAATACATGTCGAGAATAAGTCGACTACCAAGTAGCGAGCCAAGCTTCAATATATATGAGCTGCTGTATGTGAAACCAAATCTGCCCGTCAAAAGAGCACTGAAAAATGGTGCACAGACAGCGAGACGTGCACTTAGCCAAAGCCTATTCACAAAGACATGGCAACCAAGCAACACGTCTACTGACTTGCCCTTGCAAAGGCAAAGCCATATTCATAAATTATCCAATCAACCACAAGTCATTCTCAAGAGACTAAGTGCATATAATTTAACGAAATTATGCTACTTCATCGCAAGGTGCACTCGACCCTTCCAAGCAAGCTTTTCTCAACATATTCAAATGGTCATAGCCATACAAGAGTTGTTTTCGCAACAAAAAATGCTCATAACCTATTGAAGAAAGGTAGAAACTCATTCTCAAGGTACAAAATACAAACTATTCACATCCTTGAGGTACAAATCATTCTTTTCATTCCAAAATGCAAATTACATGTTGATACATCGTATATGTGTTTCCTTGTACAAAATACAAATTGTGCCTACTAACTATGACAGTACAAACTCAAAGTGACACCAATATAACTAGATAGAAGCTACTCTATACATAAGTGGGCTGTCCACAAGGGTGAGATACAAGAGAAAATACTTCCAAGGTAGCAGCCCATATTACACACTTCAACTAGTTCAAAATTTCAAAGCTTGGAGCTCAATACAAGACAATCGAATAAAAAAAGAAGAGGAAAGCAAGAAAGGAGGGGAAGGAAAAAGTTGAAGCAATGTCGTAGTCTTTATCCAACATCACTATCTTTGGGACATTCGCTTGCAGTCGCTCTCTTCTTTACTTCGAAGCCGCAAGTGAGAAACGGACCAAAAAGGGTTCAAAGTTACTAACAGCGGCCGTGGTTCCATCTATTGTAGCTCTATGTTGTTGTTCGCAGTAGCTTTAACCTCAGAAAATAATGCATTGGTAATGAGATTGGCCTCGTGGATGGAAGTCCCAACGACAGCACCACAATTCTCTAAGCCAAAGTCATCCTACAAGAAACCATAGCATGGCTTGCTCAATATACTATTATATGCAATCAAGAAAAGAAAATGAAGAAGATATGTGACTTACCAAGTGAGTTACAAAGTTCCCCCTCAACAATGGTGTATCTCCCAAAGTACACTTATTCTATGCAAGACGGCAATGTGGCGCACTCAATAATCTCTATTGGCATGAAAAGGGGTTGGCAATGAGTTTTGACTTCCCACAATAGATTTTATGTTGCCAAAGAAATTTGCAGCTTCATTCTTAAACAAATGGAGTTGCGACATCACCACAAGCGAAAGCATCTCGACACAACGATGTTTCATTTTGATAGCCACGCAACAAAGAGGAATCTCCTACTTGCTTACAAGTTACGCCATTCATCATTTTAGCGTACACAACATCTATTTTACAAGGCGACCTCTCATGTTATCATGGTCAATCTGGTCCTATCAAGGCCCAAGACGCAGAGGCTGTTATGGATGGGCAATACCACGATCAAATAATAGACGCTCTATGGAATCATCAATAATGGTTTCGCCAACACTCTCTTCATCATCATAACAAACATGAAGCAACAACAACTTGCGACTCTGCATTTTTATTCACATTCACCACGATAACACAATACTGGGGGCTGCTAGTGCCAGCACATACAGTAGCTATGTCACACCCTTATACTACATTGCTAGGTGATATTTTCACTCCATTCCATCTCAAATGCGCTATACGGCCAGCAATATCATTTATCGCTCATGGTTACAGCGTTGTCGAAACAAATCTTGGCAAACATAATCTCATCAAATTAACCAACAATCAAGCAACTCAAGCAAACTGAAGCATCCTTAATGTGGTACAATTTTCATAGAGGTTCAAGACAGTCTTTCATTCATTATCATCTTCTCCTATGGACCCAAGTCAAATTTACAGTCAAGTATGCTACTTCTACTTCCAACACCAATGCCAACTCAGTATCAGGCACGGTCGCGCTACAAACTGATTTCCATATCTTGCGACTATCAGAATCAATAAGGAGTCTACTTTGATATGAAATTCAGATTCAATTACATTGACTCAACCTTATGGCTCAGTACATCGCGGTATTTTTGTGATCTCCTAAAGAAGAGCCAACCTACACAATCAACGACGCTATTCATTCAACATGTCACCAAATACATTCGAGAGATCGGCCAAAAAAAAATACATATATATTAACTCACCAAGGTGAGCGTCGCATCTGACTTTATCGAGCTAGTGCAAAGAACACCTTATCGTCACATTCGACATCAATTTCCTTCAACAAGGCATTGCTTACCTTCATCATGAACATTGCTCCACCAACATCAATACCGACAGGTCCCACGACTATAAGCAGCAGGCTACCACAAACCTACTATGACATTTCTTAACCCCTTCGTTGCTCACCAACAAAAAACTCTTCTCTTTTGCCGACATCACCATCTCACCAACACTACCCTTCTTGAAATTTAGCAACATGGGTGGTGAAGGATTAAAGGTGAAATTTTGAAGAAAGAACGAGAAGATCTGATGAAGCTTGCAATTAAAAAAAAAAAAATATTGGAGCCTTGGCCGATCTAGAAAAGCATATGAAGATTTGGTGGGGTCTTAAGAAATTAAGTCCAAAATGTTTCCTTGATACACCTAAGGGAAGGCTACAGGAACAATGAAGTTTGAAGGGCAAAGCAAGTGAAGAAAGAGAGGAATAAGAAGCTACTGGGAGGGAGCAAAGCAAAGAGGCGTGTTATTTGGTATTTTCTACCAGATCTGCTCCAACAACCTGCATCACCATAAGCAGCGTGCCTATCTCCAAAAAAAAAAAAATCTTTGCTTCCCCTACCTCCACGCAGAAGAGGTTTATGTATTCTTTACGGCCATGAGGTTCCATTTCCAAAAGACCGATGTGGCGTTAGAAGAAAAGAAAAGAAATTAAGAAATAAGAGAGCAAAGCAGTGTGAGAAGCCACCGAAAAAAAAAAAAAAAAAAGAAAAATGAAATGGGCCAAAGTGAGGCTAAAGCGGTGTGTGATATCAGATATGCTGAGAAGAATAAAGTTTTAGAAAAGTCAAAGCCAACGTATGTGTTGCAAGGCAATTGACGTGGATGATTTATAGCCATGTACCATCCAAATGAGGGGAAGCTAAGATCACCTACATGGTCATGAAAGGCAAGCTATGGCATTTTATTTAAGTGCTTTTGTACATATAGTGCTATATAAGGACAAGGGCTAGTATTGGTTGAATGATGTTCCTTGGTGGAACCTTTAACCATCAAGTGCCCAGTCCATTCATCCAATTTATATTGGGAATATTATTCCTGAAATACAAGAAGTGAGAAAGCGCCATGGAATTAAAGGCGCTTAAACCATCCTACAAAGAAATTGAAGCTACGCATGAGCGGGAAAGGCAAGGAACGTTTCAGGTTGGACCTATCACTTGGTTACAACTTGACTTTCTTGGACTCGTGACCACGACATTTCAACAAATGGGCTTCTTTAACCCATGATTTTTTCTACAAGTAGGCCCTATGACTACGGTTTTTCAATAGACAAGCTCCTTCAACCGCACATTCTCAACAAAAATGAAGCTTTTGGGTATGCTAATTCCCAAACCCGCAACATTTATAAGCAATGGAAACATCAACTACTCACACCGCATGCCACAAGCGCCATGCGTGCTCGGGGGGCTAATGTTGATACCCATTTTCGCGACACATTTCGTACAAGCCCGATTCATGTATTATATTTTATTTATTCTTTTAAGCATGGCCCAAGCCCATGCGACATATGGGGGAAATTGAGAAAGTGTGGTTTGGAGGGTATGGGTCAGTTCCTTTCGGACCTTTTGCATGAGCCCAGCCCATGCATACTACCAAGTGGGCAAGGGACACTGGTAGCATCTCAGGCTCATGGAGGAGGTCTTGTATCCAAAATTTCAACCTCAAAAGAACTTTCATTCTCTGGGTGACTGTGCCCCTAATTTTCAGCCCATCTCCATTTTCCACACCAAAACACAGCTGACTCTAAGAAAAAAGGCTAAACAGCCTAGCCCACTCAGCCACCCAGATGTAGTTTTCCAAGGCCTCCCAATGGTCTGAAATTTCTGACCAAAGGCAACCAATTAAAACCCACTTTATTTCCAAAATCATGCTAAAAGCATACCAAACACTTCCCTAAACAAAAGCAAATCAAGCCAAAACACCAAAATAGTATCATGGGGGATAAAAGCCTCTTCCACTACTCAGAAACCAGTCAAGAGCAACACCCCAAACTCTATATAAAACTTTATCTTCAGCTCATAAACAGGGCAGCCACGTTCTACCTAGAAACCTGAAACTTCAGAGCAAAATACCCATTCAACCAGTCAACAATCTCACAAATCCGAACCTTAGGGGTGGAAATATGGGTACAGGGGAGCCTTCCCTCTCTTCCTCACGACCTCCCTCAATTTCCTCTTCTGTGTGACTGCGGGTCGAAGTTGCAGACCTGTTGAGCCACGTTTTACTCATAGACCTGAAACTTCAAAGCAAAACCCCATTCAGCCAGTCAACAATCTAAAAATTCCGAAACTTGGGGGTGGAAATATGGGTATAGGGGAACCTTCCTTCTCTTCCTCACAACCTCTCTCAATTCTCTCTTCTGTGTGACTGTGGGTTGAAGTTTCAGACCTGTTATGTTTTTTCTGCACTTTTGTTGTTAGCATTTTGATTCTCTCTTGTCAAAGCACCATTAGCCTTTGTTTTTTATACATTGTGAATTTTGAGCTTGATTCTCCATAAACAAACACTTCTAAAGAACCCAAGGGGAGATTTGGGCCATTCTCGCATTTTTGGCCCTTGTCGCAAAAACGTCCCCGACAATATTATTTTGAAATTATGTGCTCACACTAAATTTATTGAAAATCGTACAAGCTAGATAGTTTTTATTTTTAGATAACTTATCATCTTTTAAATTTTAAAAAGTATACAACAAAATACAACTTATTCTTGTAATTTTAGAGGGTTTCAGGGCTATTTTGGTCATTTTCAAGTTTTAGGGGGCTATTTTGGGTTATTTTTTAAGTTTCAAGGGCATTTTAGTCATTTTCTAAGTTTTGAGGGTATTTTAGTTATTTTAAGGTTTCAAGGGCATTATTGTCTTTTTAAGGTTCTAAGGGTATTACGGTCATTCTTTTTAGGTTCTATGGATCTATTGATCATTTTTTAGGTTTTCATGGTATTACAATCATTTTTTAGGTTTTAAGGGTATTTCGGTCATTTTTTAGGTTTTGAAGGTATTTCAATCTTTTTTTAGGTATTAAGGGTATTTTAGTCATTTTCTAAGTTCTAAGGGTAGTTTGATATTTTTTTAGGTTCTAAAAGTATTTTGGTAATTTTAGATGGAATTAGGGGTATTTTGGTCAATTTTTAAGTTTTGAGGGTATTTCGGTCAATTTCTAGGTTTAAGGGTCATTTCAATTTTTTTTAGATACTAAGGGTATTTCAGTCATTTTCAAGTTTCTAGGGGTATTTCAAACATTCTCTAGGTATCGAGGGCATTATAGTCATTTTATGTTCTAAGGGTATTTTGGTTATTTTCTAGGTTTTGTGGTATTTCGGTCATTTTTTAGGTTTTAGGGTCATTTTGGTCATCTTCTAGGTTTCAAGGTCATTCGGTCATTTTTTAGGTTCTTAAGGTATTTTTGATAATTGTTGAGGATTTCAAGGGTATTTTGGTCATTTTCAAGTTTATGAGGTATTTTGGTCATTTTCAAGAGTATTTCAAAATTCTTAAAGGTTTTAGGGTCATTTCGGTCATTTTTAAGGTTCTATGGTTATTTCACTATTTTTTTTTTAGGTTTCAGGTGCATTATGGTCATTTTTTAGGTTTTAAGGGTACAACTAAATGTGACAAAAGTATATTCATATGTGATTTTTTTTTTTATAGGCCATTTATTTATGATGTTGGTATTGTTAATATAACAATAGAACCATCAAATGTAAGAAAAGATAAGGTAACTACCAAATGTGACAAAAGTAAAATCACATGTGATATTGGTACAATCCAATATGACAATGAGACCTTCAATAATAATAATAATAATAAGGGTACAACCGAATGTAACAAAAGTATAGTCACATATGATGTTGGTACTACCCAATGTGATAATGGAATCGTCAAATGTTAGAAAAAAAATAAGAATATAACCGAATATGGTAAAAGTACAGTTATATGTGATGTTAGTACTATTTAATGTGACAATAAAACCATCAAATGTGAGGAAAAAAATATGAGAACCATCGAATGTGACAAAAGTATGGTCACATTTGATGTTGGTACCGCCCAATGTGACAATAAAACTGTCAAATGTGAGAAAAAAATAAGGGTACAACTGAATGCGACAAAAGTACAATCATATGTGATGCTGGTATTGCCCAATGTGAACAATGGAACTGTCAAACATAAGAAAAAAATTAGAGTACCACAGAATGTGAGAAAAGTACAGTCAAATGTGATGTTAGTATTGTTTAATGTGATAATGAAACCATTAAATGTGAGAAAAAATAAGGGAACTACTGAATGTGACAAAAGTACAATTACATATGATGTTGGTACTCTATAATGTGACAATGGAATTGTCAAGTGTGAGAAAAAAAAAATTAAAGTACCACCGAATATAAGAAAAGTACAATAAATGTGATATTAGTACTACCTAATGTGACAATGGAATCATCAAATGTGAAAAAATAAATAAAGAAACCACTGAATATGACAAAAGTATAATCATATGTGATATTGGTACTGCACAATCTAAGAATGATACTGTTAAATGTGATATTTTGATAACCTGGTATAACAAGTTTTCAATTAGTGAGTACTGTTAAAAAAAAAAAAAAAAAAAAAAAGAATACACAAGAATTACCCTTGAAGTTGTTATAATTTGATCATGTTATGAATTTATATTTATTAAATATCATAGAAGTTCACATCAGCTGAACTTAGAGTCTATCTAGTTACTAAATTTCATTTAATGTGAATCATAAGTGGGATATTGATTATGAATAAAATTTGCATGTATGGTAACAAATAAACAATATATAAACAATATTCCCCTCAAAAAAAAAAATATATATATATATATATAAACAATATAATGAACATATCCTCTTTATAAAGGTTTTCCTGTGGCTTATTATATTTGTAACAGCCCAAGTGGCCCAATTTAGTGGCTCAATTTGCAAGCGTGTTGTGGCACAAACAAGTCCAAAGTAGAAGGTCTAGAGTCACTGTTGAAAAATAAATAAAAAGGCCGCATTGTGCCAAAAGTCCAAAGTAGAAGGCCGTCTTCGTCTTGTGACACAAATCCTCCATATTGTCTCTTGTCAGCCATCTTGCTCTTTAATTTTCGTCTTCTTGATTCTAAAATAAATAAATAAATAAATAAAAAGATAAATTATCATCTTCGTTGTTGCTATTGTTTTTATTTTGAGACAACCTGCTATACTGAAGTTAGTCATATAATATAAACTAGAATGAATGATCGAATTCGGATGAAGTTTGGGCTTTCCAAAGAAGTATCTCATTGCAGAGCAACTATTAAAGTTTGTAAGTAATTTTCCAAAAAAAAAAGTTTGTGGGTAAAATCTAGGAACAATTATTTAAATGCAATACATTAGATTCTCCAATTAAATGCATAAATATATTTGCATTGAATTTAATTATTCTTAAGCAAAAAATTGTTTTAACTTCATTTATAAATGCAAATATGTGTTTGAATCAATGAAAACAACGTCCCCCAAGGGCGGTCCAAGGAATTTTGGGGCCTAAACACTAAAGTGATGTTTAAATTGAGGGATTTTATATATTTAAATTTAATTAAAAAATATTTTTCTTTACTTAAAATCTATTCTTCTAATTATTTTAGATGCAAAATTTTTTATTTTTTTTAAATAAATTTCTTGTTCATATGTGAGTTGTTCATCTAAATTATTGTATAACTTTTGTTGAAAATTTTCTTAGTTATTCTTGAGATTTTCATTTTTTTTTTTTTTTTAGTATTATTTTGTGCTCATTGCTAGCAACAAATTATCTGATAACTATTTTGAGACATAATTAATTTTTTACAAAAATGATTTTTTTTTTTTTTTGTTAACAAGTAAAATATATAAATATATATATATATAAGAAGATTCTTCTCTTTGAACTAGACTTTATATGGTTAAAAAATACTCTCATTAATGAAGGGTAACTTCTCTTAGCATTTTTTATTCATTTTTTATCGGAATAAAAGTAAAACACCCAAATTTAAAAAATAAAAATAATAACAAAACTAAGAGAACTCCTAAAATTTAGTCTTCTTTCCCCTCACGTTCGTCTTATTTTTCCTTATCATTAAAGTTTATCCTTTTTATTTGTTTGAAATTTTTTTTAAAAAAAAATTCCAAATTATAATAGATGCAAATTATTAACCTTTACCCCAAAAAATAGAAGAGCCTTGTTGGGGTGTGTGTGTGTGTGAGTGTATAAAGCTACAAAGATTTAAAATTAAAAAAAAAAAAAAATTAAAACAAAGAATTGAGTAGAAAGTGGTACACCTACACATTGCTATTCCCCCACCCCCTCCCCCCAACCTTTTTTTGTCTTTGATAATCAATTGAGTAACGATATATACATTTACAATATTTTTCAAAAAAAATTCACAACAAATCCAATGTGGTAATCTGTTATTGGTTTAATTTGGGCCCACTACTAATATCATTTTTTTACCTATCAATAATAAATTGCCACCAAGGATTTAAATATTGTGGAAGTAGCACTACTTTAAACCATTTCTTTTGAATAATGCTAGGGTCACAAATTTTCATTTTTATTCCTAAATTAGCAGAGACTTTTTTTTTTTTTTTTTTAATAAGCATAGAAAAAAATTAAATGATAGATTATGGTGAGCCCATGTGTGAGTTGGCATGTTAATTTGGAATTTTTTTGAAATTATTGTAACTTTTTTTTTTGGTGAAAATTGCATTATTAAACATTTTTTAACTTTTTTTTTAGATAATATAAATAGAAGACACAGGGAATGGGGAAGGAGTGAGTGAGAAGACAAGATTTACAACACTAGCATTTACAAAAAAGACTAACCTTTGTAACATTTTTTTATACCTATTGTCTAATATTTGGAGCTTGATTAATGCTCTTAAGGGTATAGAAATATCCTCGGTGGTTAAAATTTAAGAGTCTTAGGCAACTGCCTAATTGCATCATAGTGATGCAGTAACAAGGATAAAGGGGAAAAAAAGGAAAGGAAAGGAAAGAAACCAAACGGGGAAAGAGGCGATAAGAGCGGCTTCAAAGGAGGTTTTTCGTGAATTCAAAACTCTTATCAATGGTGCTAGGTATGGTCATGGGTAGGGTTTAGATCGGGTACACCCAAACCTGACTAGAAATGTTAGCCCATGGATACCCAAATTCTAATACCCATTAGCATCCAAACCCAATTCTTACCTAGATTTCTTATCCATGGATACCTATACCTGACCCGAACCCAATTTTTTTATTTTTTAAAATTATTATTATTATTATTATTATTTTAAATCTAAACCATTTTAACTTAAAAACTAACCAATAACTTTATCTAAGAATAAAAAAATAGAAAATGAAAAACTAATCAATAACTTTGAAATAAGATGCATCTACTTCATAACAAGCAAATTGCTAAACAAAGATGTTAAAGTTGTGGACGACTAAATTTCTTGGTTCGAAATGAGTTAAACAAGTAAAATAGTTGCACAAATGTGAATTTGTATTGATGAATGTGTGGTACAATTCTCTGTGATTACAAAAGAGTGATCCTCTGATTCTATCTCCTTGAAAGATTTGTTGATTAAAGTTGTGGTAATGTGATTTTGATTTGAACACCAAATATACTTCAATTTGGCTAAAGAATTGATTGAAGATCTTTGAAACGGAATTACAATGAATCTTTGGCTATGAGTTTGTTGGAAATTCTTTGTTCTTCACACTCTTCATGTGTTCTTCGTGTTCTTTGTGTTCTTCATGTGTTCTACCTTTTTGAGGGTTTGTGGTGGAAGTTCTTCGATGCTTTAGAGGCTTGAATCCGTAGAGCTTTGCTGATTTGTGGTTTGTTAAGGCTTCTAGAGGCTTTCGAGCTTGATTCTAATGAACTTTGAGATCTAGGTAGGTAGTTTGGATGATTCTGCTTCGAATGTTTTTCGTATTTGAAGGTTTGTGGTGGAAGTTCTTCGGGGCTTTGGAGGCTTGAATCCGTAGAGCTTCACTGATTTGTGCTTTGTTGAAGTTTCTGGAGGCTTTTGAGCTTGATTCCAGTGAACTTTGAGATCTAGAAAGATGATTTGGATGATTTCTCTTCGAATATTCTTTGTATTCAAAGTTGAAGTTCTTGAAGTTCCTGGAGGCTTCAAGGCTTAGTTCTAGCAGAGCTTCTGGACTTCTGACCCCAAGATCTCTTCCTGATGTCTTGGTCTAGATGACTTGGTGTCCTCCTAAATGTCTTAGGAAGGCTTCTATTTATAGGAGTTTGGGGGTGGGTGAGCGACACGTGCCAGAGTCTGATTGGTGACACATGTCACAGCCTGATTGGTCCGCTTATGTCATCACTTACACGTGCGAGGCTGATTATGTCATCGCTTACACATGCAAGGTTGATTATGTCATCGCTTACATGCACTGATGCGTGATTGGTTTTTGCATGACACTTGGCAAATTTCTGTTGGTTTCTGAGTAGTGATAGCAAAACCTAGCAATAATACATGGAACTTTGTAATTGGTTGTATTTTGTGGATTTGGTAGTGTGACGTGTCAGCTTGTGATAGGTCGTGAATTTTCCCTCTCTACAAAAGTCACTCAACATTTGCCCTTGCCTATTTAGTTTTGGGTTGGTTGAATATCAAAGAACTAAAAAATGTCAAAAAGAAGTTATTTAAAACATCTTCCCTTCTCTTAATTATTTTTCAGTTCTTTGACCAAATTTTAATAAGTTATTACATGAGTGAAGGCTCAGTTATAAATATATGCTTAATTAATAGCTTGTTTGGATGGAGGGGGAGTAGAGAGAAGTAGAGGAGGGGGAGGGATTTGGAGGGTTCTAATTACTTCTAATCCCTCTTTTTTAATTCCCCAAAATTAGAGAGATTTGGAGGGAGAGTAGAGCATAGAAATGTTTGACCATATAAATTACCAAATTTACCCTTACCATATTAACAAAATTACAAATTATTCACTTCCTCCTTACTTAATTTTAAAAATATTCAAACAAGGTGGAGGATAACCATTCTTATCTACTCTCTTCCCCACTACTTTCCTCCCTTCTACTCCTCTCTACTCTCGCCTCCCTCCAAACTTCATAAAGATTACATATTTCAAGAACTTCAACAGAGCAGAGTAAAAGCAATAGATTTCCAGGCACACAACAGGTTGTGAACATCAACTACAGTTTAACAATCAATATTGCAATAAAATCAATGACAATCTTATCTAGATGAAGCTTCAATATAAATACAATCATGGGTCCGATTCAACAACCTAGTTCATTCATGTATCTCATACTAATTTTCCTAGTATCATTGTAATGTAGGCCAAGGCATATATATTGTAGACAATTGAATAGATCCCTGGCGTACGTCGTTTAGATGATTCCATAGTCACCAACCAATGCGAAGAAAAATCTCCAACTCAAGAGTTTGAAACATTGGCGGAGCCATGATTTGGGTTTGAATTTGTGTTTTTACTTTTGGATCGTGCAAAAGAATTTAAGTAAGAGGGAAAATGTTCAAAAGGTGAAAAGGTAAAAATTAAAAAGTTCAACAAAAAAAAAAATGATCCAACTAAAGGTTGAAATTCAAAATGAACTTTTTAACTTTTAACCTTAATTCTTGAAATGAAATTGCATGGTGCAGTAGCTCTCAATAGATCCTGTTCCTGTAAAAGGAATTGTTTGGTGGATCAAATATCACGAGCTCTAAATAGTGCTCTTTGATGGAAAAAATATGTTCTTTTAAGTTTTGATTGATAAGTTACATGAGTTGTAACATTTTGCGATATTATACTAAATAATTATTTTTTTTTTTTTAATACATTTTCATTTTGAAAACTTGACCATATGATTGCGTATTTTTGTTACTCTTTATATGTATGTCAAATTTCATATTAATTAGATATTATTTACTATCTAATTTACAAACTCATGCTCTATCTATAATTTTAAAATTTAGAAAACTTGAAATTTAAATATTTTATAATGAAACAGTAATTGATTTCTAATTATATTAATGTTTGGCAAATATAAATGATTCATTTATTACAATACTCTTTTAATTAAAAGTTATAATGTGGTGTGCAATTACAAAGAATTACGTTATGCAACTAAAACCTTGCCCCTTAACTGTATACATATCAATTTATTAATATTAATATATTTAATAAAAATAATTTGAAATATTGATCATGTAATGAAATTTAAACAATTTATTTATTATTGAAATATTAGGATTTAGAACTCAAGAATGGTGGGAAATTTAGACCCCGGTTGATAGAATTAACAAGTTTTAAACCCAAATTGTTAATTAGATTTATTATGAATAAAACTTATTAAAACAAACAAATATCAATATCATGTCAAAATCATGCAACGGAAAAATAAATAAGACAAGATATGATGACATAAAAAAACTAATAAAACAAACTAGTTTTACAGTAAAAAACCTGGGGGGAAACCTTCCTGAAAAGCAATCCACTATAGTAAAAAGAAGTTTTAGATCTAGTACAAAACCTTTGTCCCTAGACTCTACAATCCCCGTATATGAACTCACAGCAGAAATCTTCTACCGCTTCAGAACCTCTGAACTCTTCAATATATGAACGCCACCCTTTGATGATACACAAATCCCAATACATGACTAACCAATTGCGCGGATCCCAGTACGCGACTTAATCACCAACTAGAAGAAGATTGTTGGCTGCAAAGTTCTTCACTTCATCAATAATGAAGATCAAGAAGCACTTGGTTACAAAACTCTAAGGTGCAAAGACGCAATAGCTTCTTTCAGAGAGAATAAGGCATCGGTCACATTTTGCTTATGTTCTCCTTGTATTCTCTTATGTGACGACTTCTAAAATAAGCCTTATATAGGTTTATGGTTGTGAGAAAAGAAACCCTACACAAATACATAAGCCTGGCCCAAAAATCAGATCTGAAAATTCTGATTTCTGTAACCTCGATAGATACCTCGATAGATAGTATCTGTCGAGCCTCATTAAACCTCGATAGATAGCTATTTGTCGAGAAGCTGTCGAGCTATCTGTCCGCAGGTGTCAAGCTATCTGTCCAACTTTAATGAATAGCTTTTCTTCACTTATTTCTTGGTCTAATCTTCATGGTTTTAATACTAGATTTGAACAACATGTTTCTTGAAGTATTAAACACATCTTAGATCTACCCAAATACAAGTAAAGTGCGTTTTGTTAAAGGATTAGTCAACTACATAAAAAAATGACATATGTTCTTAACAAGTGAACCACATATGTCCTAACAAAGAATAAAGTTATCTTAATAATTTTATAATTTGACTATTGTGGTGGGCCTTTTTTACAATGTTGAGCTAGGCTACCTCCTGCGGTACTGGGCCCAAGTGTTCTAAGTAAGGGAATTGAGACCGGTCTAACTGCAATCCAATTTGGTTTAGCTTGTGTGCAAACTATACCTCGTTTGCCAAGAGCATGCTTACGGCAAGCAGAGCTACTTTAAATGAGTTGTGGCAAACAGACATGTAATAATAAAAAAAAAAAGTACTTTGGCTTTTAATCAAAGTGAATAAGTAACCCCCAATTAAAATGATAATCACGAGCACTTTTGTAAAGAAAATAGTGGGAATAAGTAGGTAAGACACAAGTTAACAAAAGAAAGAAATAAGATCAATTTAATGTACCAAGCTGTGCTACAGGACCAAAACCAAAAAGGGAAGAATGTTTTTCCTCAATGCAAATAATCTCTCGGGGAAATCCTACCGTGGAAATTAATCACTTTGAGGGAAACGAACCTGAATGGTTGGTACCCAAGAGAACCCTTTGCTTTTTACAAAGAGCAGGACTTTAAGAGGGAGAGAGAGAATTAACCTATTGATGCATGCCTGCTGTTCTAAGTTCTCTCTTTTTCCTTTGGTTCTTTCCTCTCCATCTTAGTACTTACTCCTATTTTTATGATTTTCTCCTAGAGATTACTATTATCGCGATTGTGATGATCCCCCCCCTGTGCTTGGCAAGGGCCTCTTTTTATAGTGCCTAGAGTGATCAGATTTTACTATTTTAGCCTTTAACCACTTTTGTCTGGTCTGGGTGCACTTACCGACTGCCACTGGTCTGTCTATGTTGGCTGTGCTACTCCCCATTTCCATACGAAGAAGATTATTTTGTTTGTTTGTCTGCCATGGCACCTTTACCTACTACAGTGTGGGTATTCTCTCCCTCTATCCCTCATAGCATGTACCTAGTGGTTCCAACTCATCCTTACTTCTTTTGGGCGGTATATCATCCTAGAGCAGGAACCTCAAAATAGATTTTCCCCTCTTCTAACCGCCAGACCATGCCCTCTTACCTCTGACTCATGACCTCATAGTGTCCTACATTGGCTGGATACAGGTTAGTGATGTATGGGCCCTGCGCGTGCCTCACTTCTATATATGTCCAAAATCTGCCTACTGCTCACGCGTTCGTTGTGGTTTGGAGGCTCATCTGCATAGTCTGTCGTTCGTCCTTAACTTCTTGTGGTGTGGGCTATTTTTAGATTTCCCATTCTTTCATGGTTTGCTCCTCTTAGGGGCTGGGCTTTATTTAATGGTAGGCTTTGCCTTTTTTTAGCCTACTTTTTTACTGCTATCATTTCCTGTCATACCATTCTGTCATTCCTGCTGTAATATTATTTGACCCAATCCTGCTAGACTTCTTTGGGTCTGCCGTTTATTCTTCTCCCAATGACTCAGTATGGCCATTAGTTCTTTTATTACATTACTTGCGGGCTTCATTGTCCTATTTGCTTCCTCTT